>JAQQSW010007498.1:0-13692 GCA_028646575.1 Pseudocheirus occidentalis | reverse complement strand
TAAAGTACAGCGTGGGTGACTCTTCTTAAAGGAGGCTTGTCCTGATTCCTCTTGTTATTAGCACCTTCTCCTTCCTGAAATTGCTTTGTGTATATTTTGTGTTTACTTTCTAGTGTGTATGCTCTATCCAACCCCTTGTGTAGAATGTTGCCCACCTCCTTGTGGGCAAGGACTCTTTCATTTTTGTTTTTGAGCCCCCGTTGACCAGTACCTTCAACTCAATAGATATTTGGTTTCAATTTAACTGAATAAATGCTTTTTATATTAACCTGTGTTAGGTGGTAAATGACCTTCTACTTGCTCAGCTGGAGCTGCATTATCTAATCAGCAACTGTTAGAACCTCCAACTATTGCTGATGACTTTTCCTAAGGGAGCAAGGGTTAAGGTATGCTGGACACTAAAAGCCAACTTGTGTGTAGTATAAACCCTTATGAGACTCATCAGGTACCACCTGGGCCTAGAAACAGGTTATGTCTATTACAGGCAGTATAAGAGATGAGGGTAATGCTGGCACCATGATTGTACCTCCTGTCATCACCTTTTCCACTTTGGTGGGGAAGGCTATAGGAGATTGCTAAGTCTCTATGATTCCAATGTTTAGGATATTTCTTCAAACATATTTGTTCTACAAATAACTCCACCCTTACTGTGTCTTGAGAT
Organism: Pseudocheirus occidentalis; assembly: GCA_028646575.1. Classification (NCBI taxonomy): domain Eukaryota; kingdom Metazoa; phylum Chordata; class Mammalia; order Diprotodontia; family Pseudocheiridae; genus Pseudocheirus; species Pseudocheirus occidentalis. Next base: position 13,031 of record JAQQSW010007498.1, on the reverse strand, counting down.
TATTTGCTTAACTGACATTGTGTGAGTTAGTCTCCTGGATCAGAAACTTAGGTACTTGAACAAAGGAGATGTATCTTTTGTGCTCTTGGGAGAATAGGGGTTCCAAAATAGGGAAGGAAAAGTAAAGAGTCAGGAGAATGGTTTGAACTGCTTTAGTTACTAGGAGTAGAAGGCACTGATGAAAGAATTGGTCTCAGACCAGCTTATTGCTTGACAGCAAACTTCAGAATCTCTTCTTATTTCTACTAATCTGGGAGATGAAAGACTATATCTAATTTAGGGTGTAAGGCTAGACTAGTTTATTTCTAAGGGAGATACTTTTAGATAGAACCTCAGAGCTTGAATAGATCTTCAATGTGCTGCTATCTTGTGTGATCCTGCCTGAGGCTCCCCTATGTTTGAATGATTTCTTTCTGACAGCTTGAAGCATTTTCTCTTTTTGACCTGTGAGCTCTGAAATTTGGCTAAACTATTTTTGAGGGTTTCCATTTTGGGATGGGTTTTGGTGATGACTGGATTCTTTTCATTTCTATTTTAACCTCAGGTTCTAGGACATTGGGGCAAGTTTCCTTGATAATTTCTTGAAATGATTTCTAGATTCTTTCTTTGATCATGGCTTTCAAGTAGTCTGATAATTCTTAAACAATCTCTCCTTGATCTATTTTCTAGGTCGGGTTTTTTTTTCTGATGAGATATTTGTATTTTCTTCTATTTTTCGTTCTTTTTACTTTCTTCATGTCTCATAGGTTCATTCTGAGCTTCTATTTGCCAATTCTAATTTTTAGGGAGTTATTTTCAGTGAACTTTTGTGCTTCTTTTAACTTTTGACTGATTTTGCTTTTTAAGAAGTTGTTTTTCTAAACTGGGCATCATGCCACACAGGAGAGTAGGAGGAATGGGGATGAGAGGGAAGGATGATGAAGGGGAAGGCAGGGTCTGGGGGAGGGAGGCTGGAAGCACACACTTCAGGAAGAACAGAGCAAAGGGGGTGGAGGTATAGGAAGGAGGGACATATGATCATTGTCACAATATGTCCACTATGAAGATGTCCTGCATAATCACACATCCACAGCCTGTCTTGAATTGCTTGTCCTTACAGTGGGGGTGGGTGACAAGGGAGGAACCGCAGGAATCTAGAATTTAAAGCTCTGCAATACCTGCAACTAGGAATTAAGGTATACAGGGGCTGGGATAGGGAGACCTTCCCTGCCATACCTGAAAATAAGAGAGCAGAGCAGGGGAGGGACTTTACAGTGGAATTGCTGTTTTGGGGGTGGGGCAGGGGAAGACAGGGAGAAAATTTGTAATTCAAAAATGTAATCAAAATGAATAATGTAAACAAGAAAACAAATAAAAAAATAAATTAAAAATGAATAAAATAAAAAAAGTTTTGATAAGTATAATTTTATGCCTCTTTTACCAATTCTTTTTTTTAAACTTGTTTTCTTCAGTATTTTTGTGTCTATTTTACCAAAGTGTTATTGTCTTTTTATGATTTTCTTACATCATTTGTTTCTTTACCCATTTTTTTCTGTGCCACTCTTATTTGATTTTGAAAATCACTTTTTTTTTTTTTTACCTTCCTACTACATTCTTACTTGTTTGGGGCTTAGAAGGACTAGAAAGAGTCACAAAATAATAATGACCATATCCATTATGCATTTATGTTATCTAATCTCAATGGGATCCTCACCATGGCAAGGCAATACCTCTTGTTTCTCTGGAAAGATTATCTGTCCTACTTTCTACAGCAGCGATCCAAACCTTCTCTTTTTTTTCAAGCCTCCCACATTACTTTCAACCCCAACTCTCTCAGCTGAAAATCTGACTTTATACTTTACCAAGAATATAGGAATGATTCCTTATGAAATCTTTCTTCTCTCAATGTCACAGCCTCTTTTCATTAACAATCTTCATCACTTTTTCTTTTTTTTTGGAATTATTTTATTTATTTTCTTGTTTACATCGTTCATTTCCATGGGATTTTGAGTTACAAATTTTTTCCCTATCTTTCCCTTTCCCCTTCCCAATCTCAAAACAGCAATTCCACTGTAAAGCCCCTCCTCCAATCTGCTCTCTCCTATGTCTTCCATCACCCCTCTAACTTTCTGGCAGGGCAGGATGGATCTCCCTACCCAACTGCCTGCATATCTTAATTCCCAGTTATATGAAGTTAATAATAATAATAATTAATACATACGTACATATATATACATATATATGTATATATATATGTAATATTTGATTATAGAATTTTAGATTCCAGATTCTTTCCTCTCTCATCACCCACCCCTACTGGAAGGACATGCAATTCAATACAGGCTGTACATGTGTAATTATGCAGAACATCTCCACAGTGGACATATTGTGAGAGACTGATTATATGTCCCTCCTTCCTGTCTCCTTCCCTTGTTCTATTCTCTACCCTGTCCTGTCCCTTTACAGAAGCATGTGCTTCCAGCAACCCTCCCCCAGCCCTGCCCTCCCTTTCATCATTCCACCTTTCATCCTCATGCCCCCTGCTCTCCTGTGTGGCAAGATACCCAGTTTAGAGTTTATGTCATTCCTTCCCTAAGCCACATTCAGTGAGAGTAAAGTTGACCCATTCCTTTTTGCCTTCCTGTTCTTCCCCTCCATTGTAATGTTTATCCCTAGCCTCTTCTATATGGGATGATTAACCCCATTTCATTTCTCCCTGTCTCCTCTCATTCTAATCCTCTCCCACCTCAGAATCTCACCTTTTAAATTATCATCCTTTCCTATTCAATTGATTCTGTGCCCTCTATGAACTCATATACACACATACTCAAATATATATTCATTCACATATATACCCTCCTATATCAACATGTGTAGGGATACGTATATATACATTTGTATTCCCTTCACCTAACCGTATACTGAGAAAAGTTTCATAAGTTACTATTATCATTTTTCCATATTAGCATGTAAATAGTTCAACTTTGATAAGTTCCTTATGATTTCTTTCCCATGTTTACCTTCTCATGCTTCTTGTGTTTGAATGTCAAATTTTCTTTTCAGTTCTAGTTTTTTCAGCAAGAATGCTTGGAAGTCCTCCATTTCACTGAATGACCATATTTTCCTCCGGAACGTTATACTCAATTTTGCTGGGCAGGTGATTCTTGGTTTTAATCCTAGCTCCCTTGATCTCTGGAATATCATATTCCAGGCCCTTCAATCCCTTAATGTAGAAGCTGCCAGATCCTGGGTTATCCTAATTGTGTTTCCATAGTATTCAAATTGCTTCCTCTTGGCAGCCTGTAATATTTTCTCCTTTATCTGGGGACTCCAGAACCTGGCTATAACATTTCTAGTTTTCTTTTGAAGATGTTTTTCAAGAGGTGGTTGGTGAATTCTTTCAAGTTCTATTTTACCCTCTGGATTTAAAATATCAGGCCAATTTTCCTTGAGAATTTCTTGAAGAATGCTTTCTAGGTTTTTTGGGTTTTTTTTGTTCTGATCATGGCTTTCAGGTAGTCCAATAATTTTTGAATTGTCTCTCCTGGATCTATTTTCCAGGTCAATGGTTTTTTCAAGGAGATATTTCTCATTGCTTCCTATTTTTTCATTTGTTTGGATCTGTTTAATAGTATCTTGATTTCTCATAAAGTCATTTGCTTCCATTTGCTCCACTCTAATACTGAAGGAATTATTCTCTTCAGAATGCTTTTGAGATTCTTTTTCCATCTGGGAAATTTGACTTTTTAATGCATTCTTCTCCTCATTGGCTTTCTGGGCCTCTTTAGCCATTTGAGTTAATCTGCTTTTTAATGTGTTGTTCTCTTCAGTCAGGTTGTTGACTCTCTTTTCATGATTTTCTTGCATCATTCTCATTTCTCTTCCCAATTTTTCCTCCACTTCTCTTATTTGGTTTTCAAAGTCCTTTTTAAGCTGTTCTATGGCTTGTAGGCAATCTTCATGTTTCTTGGAAGCTTTTGGTGTGGCAGTTCTGACTGTGTTGTCTTCCTCCCATTTCATGCTTTGATCCTTTTTGTCCCAAAAAAAGGATTCTAGAGTTTGACTGCTGTTCTTACTTTGATTCCTTTTTGTACTCATGTTGCCAGTGAATTTCTTGACTTTTTAGCTCTGTGGAACTCTGTTCCAGAGGGGAAAGCTCCGTCCCAGATTTCTGGGGTTTTCACAGTTGCTGGAGCTATTAGGAGGGTGCTGCAGCCCCCACCAGCTTTGGCTCACTGAAAACGCACCTCAGGACCACCACTTAAGACTACAATCTGGATCCGGGCCGCTCAATGCAAGAGCACTTGGCCCCCCTGCAATCTGCTGGTCGGGAGCTCTGAATCAGCTACCTGGAGCCTGCAAGGCCACCGCTTCTGCCACTTTCTTGTCCTGGGGACAGTTAGACCAGACCCGCATTTCTCCAAATTTAGCTGAATTCCACTGACCTTTCACTTAGTCCTTATGTCTTCTGGCTTGACAAATCTGGAAACTGCCACAGCTGCTGCTGATCTACTCTCCTGAAGACTCCAGCTGTGGTTCTTCCTGCCCACCCTGGGGCCAGTCCCCAGTTTCAGGCTGTGCTGTTTAGAACTCCCATCCTGCTGTGATGAGCCCTTTCTGTGAAGCTGCCTTCAATGAGAGATGTATTTTCTGTATTTTTGTGAGTTTTGGATCCCTAAATTTTGTTTAGGGTCTTATTTTGTGGGCATTTGTGGTGGCTTTATTCTAGGTGCGGTGTTTTCCTGCTTCTATGCTGCCATCTTGGCTCCACCCCCTGAAAATCACTTTTTAAGCACTTCCAGAAGTTCTTATCAAACTTGTGTCCAATTCACATTTTTCTTTGAGACTTTGCTTGTAGCTATTTTGATATCATTGGTTTCTCCTGAATTTGTTCCTTGATCTTCTCTCCCACCATATTATCTTTTGTGATCAGGTTTCTTTTTTTTTTTTTTTTGCTCATTTTTTGCTCATTTTTCCACTTCTTGATGTGGAATTTTAAGTTAATGTTGAGCTCTGTTCCCATTATATGGGTGTGTAAGAGGAAAACTATCTAGAAATTCAGAGTTTTTTATACTGCTGTTTTTAGAGCTAGTTGTAGGGGTTTGGAAATTTTGGGTGATTTCCAAGTTGGTGTGATCCAGGGAGAAATGTAGTCAGAACTCTACTTGTCCGCTCCTTGTGTAGTAAGGCCCTCTGAACCCTTGGGATTATAATTGGCACTGTTTCTCAAGACACCTCCTTCTTCATGATTGCAAGCAATACTATTCCTCATGATCCCTGATCCCTTACGGCCAAAAGTAATATAACTTCTCAGGGCCCCTGCTCCCTCATGACGCATGACTCAAAATACTCCTCTGTACCTTTGAACTGTAACCTGGAAGTGGATATAGGTAATGGAGTTGCCATACAGTGTTTGATCCAATGTTCAGCCCTAGCACAGGGATCTCATTTAATTTCTTTCTAAGGACTTGCCAGATCCTCTTACCCTCTCTGATTTGAGAGTTCCTGAAGCTTCTGCTGCTGTTTCTGTTACTATCACCAACTCCCACTCCTGGGGTTGCATTTATGTGTACTATGGATCAGTCTCCACCCCTGATCAGCCCAAGACAATTGGATTGGAAGAATGTCTCACCTTGACATTTTGTTGAAACTGTCACTTCAGAATTCAATTTGAGGTATAAAAATTGTTTAGAGGGAATATTGAGAGACAATGACTGAGTGTTTCCTCTTCTCTTCCATCTGCTCCACTCCCCAATTCATTTTTTTTTGGTGGTTGTTCTTTGTATTTACGTTGTTATAGTCATTGCTTATGTTCTTTTTCTTGAATCACACAGAAACTTGGGAGGAAAGCAGTCTTAAACTCAGGTCTCCTAACTCCTGACCTAAAACCTGAAGTAAAATTTATTTACCTAATCAGTTCCATGCCATAACTATTCCATGTCATCTCTCCCTTCCAACTCTAAGATTGTGTCATTCTATGACCATCTCATGTCAGTGAAAGCTTTAGTATATGCAGTGAAACCTGCCTTTTTCTACCTGTGAATTGGGGTTTTTGCATTTGTTGAAATAAATAGAAGAGAGGGAATTTTTACATAGCTACTACTTTGACAGCTGCTTTTGTTTGCCTCCACCAAAGAAGGGAAGACATTTTCCCTTTCAAAAACTGAACAACTAAGTATGGTTTGGTATTGATCCCTCGGAGAAATTCTGAAGTATTCTACATCTTGATAATAATAGTTTACATTTATATAGTATCTCATGGTTTCAAAAGACTTTCACTCACTTGATTCTCACAACATTCTCCTAAGTAGGTAGTAGCTACTATTATCTCCTTTTTACAGTTGGTAAAACTGAGGGTGATGTGATTTGCCCAAAGTTACATATATACTATAATCTAGTCAAGATCTGAAGGTCTTGATTTTATCCCAGGTTTAATCTAGAAGGCTCTGCATAGAAACCTCCTTTGGCTCATAACCTCACTCAAGATTTCCCTTGGGAACATCAGAATTTGGCTTGTTTTGCCTCCAGTCAAGGTTTGCCCATTGACAGCAAAATCAAGAAATTGAAAAAGCTATAAAAGAACTTTCAAAAGACAAAAAGCAAAGACATCCAACCAAAAGTCCCTAGAACCAGATGGGTTCACAAGTGAATTCTATTGAATATTCAAAGAAAAATTCCAATATTATATAAATTGAAAGCATATCAAAAGAAGGGATCCTTTCATATTGTTGCTAAGATACAGATATGGTCTTTGTGAAGAACTAGATAGATTAAAAATGGAAAAATTATAGACCTATATCCCTAATGAACATAGAAGCAAAAAGTTAAGATAAAATATTAGCAAAGAGGCTAAAATGACATATCACAAAGATAATTCATTATGACTATGTTGGAAATATACCAGGAATACAGGGTTAACTTAGTATTAGGGAAACTATAAATACCATTAACTATATTAATAAGATTTTTAAAATCACATGATCATATTAATAGCTACAGAAAAAGCTTTTGTCGAAATACAAGCTCCATTTCTGCTAAAAAGAATAGAAAATATAGGAATTAATGAATTTTTCTTAAAGTAACAAATAGCATATATCTAAAGCCAAGAGCTACTATTATATGTAATGGAGATAAACTAGAATCATTTTCAATAAAGTCAGAGGTGAAGCAATAATGTCTATTTCCATCATGTCTATTTGACATTTTATTAGAAATGATGGTCATGAAAAGAAGATAAGAAAAAGAAATTGGAGAATAAGCTTATATGAAGAATAAACAATATTATTACTTTTTGCTAGTAATATCAAGAGCTACGTAAAGAACCCTAAAAACTCAAGGGAAAATTTATGGAAACTGTCACTTTAGCTAACTTTCAGGATAAATCCCCACAAATTATCAACATTTCTCTATAATACAAATAAAACTCAACAGAAAGAGATAGATAAATTCTATTTAAAATGACTGCAGAATGTATAAAATACTTAAAAGTCTACCTACCAAAATACACAGAGAACTATATGAATGCAATTGCAAACCATTTTTTTTAAAGAAAATTACCAAATTAAATAGTTGGGGAAAATGTTACTCGTGGATAGGACAAGTCAATATTATAAAATGGCATTGTTAGCTAAATTTATTTACTCATCCAATGCCATAGCAGTTAAACTACTAAAGGATTATTCATGCAACTAGAAAAATAATCATTAAATCCATATGGAGATAAAAAAAAGGTCAAGAATCCTAAGGGAATTAATACAAAGAAATTCAAACTAAGGAGTCTCATAGTGGCAGATCCCAAGTTATACCACAAGTAATAATTCTCAATATTTGTCTATATGATGAGGTGCAGGCTTTGCGAACCTTCTTGAGCTTTCCTTGAGTCTTTCAGGTATAGGCTCTGGGACCCCCCTTGAGCTTTCCTTGAATCTTACCAAGGGTAGATTTGCCTAAGGTCATGGGCCTTAAGTTTGTGGCTCTATGCAAGTCTTTAGCTCTCCTTTGTTCCAATAGTTTCTGACCCTTGATGCTTCTCTTCCCACCCTTGAACTGGCCAGGCTCACCATTGTCTATGGTTTCCAGGTAGCCTCCAGCAACTTCCCACCCTTAATCACTCATTACTGGAGTCTGACCTCATCTTTACCCCTGAAGACCCTCCCCAAACTCATTACTGGAGTCAATTCATCTGATTCCTCCTGAAGACCCTCCTCAAAGTCCTCCTCTAGACCACTCCTAGATTCCTCTCACAACCTTTCTGTATATAGCATCCTGTCTTCTCTCCATGTGGTGTGAGAGTACCGTAGAATAGCTTAGCATAGACTTGCTCTGTGTGAGAGCAACTTGCAATGGGTTGGCACAGACTTTCTCTGTGTATCTGCATAATATCAAGAATGTGGAAAGCCCAACAACTGCTCCAACAAGATCCCAAGAAGATAGGGGCATATAAATTCAATGCAATAATTATTAAATGTCTTATTTTGACCAAAATCCGGCAATTTTGTCTCAATTTTAAAAGGCTCCTTATTGTTATGTCAGCCATTCCAGAGACCAGATATGGCTGGGAGTAGGATCATAAATTCCAAACAGAACCAGCTTTGTTTTGCTCTCTGATTGAGCCCAGAGAATACCTCTTCTTACGTCAAAAAACCAGAGGAGGCCTACTTTATGGCCCTTCAGGACAAGACCCTCAACTCAAGGCATTAACTTGAATAATTGGACTTCTTCTTTTCTTAAGATTTACTGACCACATACCCTATTATGAAATGTTAATGGTAAGGGAAACACAGATGTTCAGAATTGTAATTTGAATTGACACTTTGTCAGCTGTCTTGCTTTTCTGTATTTATCATTTATCCAATTAAGAAATTCCTTTTCTCATACAATGATTAAACCATTATGGGCACCATAAATTTGTGTGTCTCAACCACCTCTAATTAGGAAGGTCCTAAAATGTACTTTAGCTCTCTCATCCTTTTGTTTTGGAGTCAGGAGGTAGCTCCTGCCTCCTTGAGCAAGTACTGCTGGCTTTAAGGGAATAGGAATAAACTCTTTAACTGTGTATCACTATTGGCTTGTCTCTTTAAAGTAACTTTTCTTAGTGTCAACAAATGTAATGCTATTATGCCATAAGAATTGACATAAAGAAATTCCATATCATTCTGGCTAGTATGAACTGACTTATAATAAGTGAACAGAACACTATAAATTGCCTCATCATAAAGGGAACTGAACAGCAAAATCACAAAAAAAAACCACCTTTGAAAGACTCAAGATTTCTGACCAAGTCTGTGAACATCCATGTCTCCAGGGAAGCAATGATGAAGCATGTTACTCCTTTCCTAACAGAAGAGTGATGGGCACAAAGTGGCAGAAAGAGACATATCTTTGGACATACCCACTGTTTGAATGCATTTAACTTGACTATGTTTATTGTTAGAAGGATTTTTTCTCTCTATCTTCTTAGTTGTTAAGGGATAATAAAAGTACCTATCTTCCACGGCTATTGTGAGGATCAAAGGAGATAAAAACTGTGGAATACTTAGCACAGAACCTGGCACACAGTAAGCACTGTATCAATATTATTATTATATTTACTATTATTATCATTATGGTCCATGGGAGTGGGGAAAGTAATAATGATGCCATATACAGAAAGCCATCGACCATTTATTTTTTCAAGTGCACAGAAACGATCAGGAGGGAGAACAACCAGGGGAGATTTCAATGTAATATATGGAATTATGTACTTAAAAAACAGATGTGATATGGGTGCTTATGTGGCACAGTGAATAGAGCACCCACTCTGGAGTCAGGAGGACCTGAGTACAAATCCAGTCTCAGACACTTAATACTTACTAGCCATGTGACCTTGGACAAGTCACTTAACCCCAATTGCCCTGCCCTACACCCTCCAAAAAAGCCAAAAATCCCCCCTAAAACCACAGTATGAATAGAGATATTTGTTTACATATAAGATCTTCCTTTTGGGTCCTGCTGTGCGTATGGAAAGTCTACCTCCCGTTTCTTTATTCTTCTTAATTTTATAATTTCAAAAATGTTAAAATTATCCTAAATCCTTTGAAGCCTTATAGGGAGCCATGGCATGCTGCCCTTTCTACTGTGGAGGGAAATAAAACAGATTCTAAAATCATTCCCATGTTATCTTCACTGTATGTAATATTTCTTCCCAGGAGGAAATTACCATGTTCTTCAGGGTGGTCCATTTTCCCTTCAACCAGGTCAACAGATTATTCTTATTATTATTTTTTTTTTTTGCAGAGGGAAAGACAAGGCAACTGGGGTTAAGTGACTCCCCTAAGGTCATACAGCTAGTAATTGTGTCAAGTGTCTGAGGTCAAATTTGAACAACAGGTCCTCCTGACTGTAAGGCCAGTGTTCTGTTCACTGTACCACCTAGCTGACCTGACTCCTGGGTCACCATCTTTTGCCTTTAACTCCTAGTTAAGGAATCAGGGCCATTTTCAGTATTATACCAGTATTTGGTTGGGAATCAAGGCAATTGGAGTACCATGTAGAGTTCTCCATTTTGAAGTGCCAGTCCAGCTCCCTAGAGATGGGATGCCCAGCATGGCCTGAGGGGAAGCAGAGAAAACTCAGGTTAATAGTCTCATGGCTACATTACATGGATACAGAATGCTGTACCCTAATACTCAACGTTTTCTCCCATCCTCAGGCCAGGGCACTCTTTTCTCTTTACGTTCCCTTTCACTGCCCTTTCCCTTCAAGACCACTCTCTCAGACATGTGGATTTTATCATATTTACAGATTGAGGGTAGGCAACAGAGCTCAAGAAGACAAAGGGGTTAATAGAAATCAGGGTAAATACATAGAGAGAATAATGATAGGAAGGCAAGTGGGTAAAAAGCTAGAATAGGGAAGGGGCATGACAACGATCAGAGGTGGGGAGATCAAAAGCAGGTACTAGTAGAGATACTGGGACCCACTTGATTTCATCTCAACATCAAAAATATCAAATAAGTATTCTTTGATTTCATCTTGGAAAAAAGGTAGAAAATAGCATGTAAAGGGCAGCCAAATTCAGGCAGCCCCATTCCCAACCCATGTTGGAAATACAACAACCTCCAGGCACATGAGAAAGCAGAGTAGGATGAAGAGAGAGGGGGAGATCATTGAACAGGATCCAGAAGTCTTAAATCTTCTCAGTATTAGTTCTCAGTATTGTCGATGAGGAGTCCTGGGTAGAAGAGTCCTAGGCCTGACCTGGGGACAGCATAATAGGGGTTTTGGTCAATGGAAGCCGTATCCCTAGAGCATGTACAGGCGTCTCTGCCTGGTCACAGAGAAGAGGCTGGGAAGGCTCCATCCAGGAAAGGGAAGATAATTTATAATGGAAGGTCCAGGTGAGGTGCCCTAACAGTGCTAGGTACAGAATCCAGACTGGCCGAGAATAGACATGCCTGAGAATGGAGCATCTCATCCATTAGCTCTGCCCCATTTTGGAGTAAAGGTGGTAGAGAGAATATTTGTAGTAGCTACTTTAAGTCTGAGCCCAGTCTTCCCCATGACTCTGACCCCCAGACTCTGTATTTAAGGGAGAGTGTCCCCTAGGGTGGAGGGATATGTTAGTACTTCTATTCTTTTTATATCTTCTCAATTAATATCCTTTTGTAAAAGCTAATTGATTTCAATTAGTTAAATGATACTGGGATGCTAATCATTGGAACCAATCAATAATAAGAAGGATACTAACTATAACTGGAGAGTGTTACTGGTGAGAACACATACCTAAATCAGAGAAAGAAAATTATAGACCAAATTGCCTAATTAATGAAGTACAGACAGATTTTCAAGACTTTTTTATCTTCTCAATAAATATCCTTTTTTAAAAGCTAATTGATTTTAATTAGTTAAATGCTAATCATCGGAAGTAATCAATAATGAGGTAGATAAAAAAAAAATGAGGTAGATACTAACCATAAGTGGAAATTGTTACTGGTGAAAGCATACCAGAATGGGGGATCAAGAAGATGGCATTAGAAACGTATTTCCATGCTGATTCTTAAACGAGATATACAGAAGAGAAAATGAAAATTATATACCAATTTCCCTAATGAATGTTGATGCAAGGATTTTACAGAAAACACGAGCAAAGAAATTACTGCAATTTATCATAAGGCTCATACACTATAATCAGGTGGGATTTAGACCAGGAATGCAGGACTGGTTCAATATTAGGAAAAGTATATGCATAAGAGACCATGCTAATTACAAAATGAACAGAAATTATGATTATTTCAACAGATGCAGAAAAAGCCTTTGACAAAATACAACACACATTCCTATTAAAAACACTAGAGAGCATAAGAATAAATGGAGCTTGCCTTAAAATAATAAGTAATATTTATTTAAAACCATCAGGAAGCATTAACTGTAATGGGGATAAGTTAGCAGACTTCCCAAGACAATCAGGAGTGTAGTAAGGATGCCCATTATCGTCTCTACTATTCAATATTGTGTTAGAAATGTGAGTTATAGCAATAAGAAGAAAAATAAATGGAAGGAATTAGAATAGGCAATGAAGAAACAAAACTATCACTCTGTAGATATATTTGGGTATACCTAGAGAATCAACTAAAAGTCTGCTTGAAATAATGAACAATTTTAGCAAAGTTTCAGGATACAAAATAAACCCACATAAATCCCCAGCATTTCTATATACTACCAACAAAGACCGGCAGTAAGAGATAGAAAGAGAAATTCCATTTAAAATAACTGTAGCAAATATAAAATCCTTGGCAGGGTACCTGCCAAGACAAACCCAGGAACTATATGAACATAATGAGAAAACACTTTTGATACAAAGTCAGATCTAAGCAATTTGAAAAATACCCATATAATGAAAATAACGATTCTAACTAAATCAATCTGTTCAATGCCATACCAATCAAATTACTAAAAAATTACTTTATAGTGTTAGAAAAATAATAACAAAATTCATCTGGGAGGGCAAAAGGTCAAGCTTATCAAAGGAATCAATAAAAAAATGTGAAGGAAGGTGTTCTAGAGACATATGA
>JAQQSW010007497.1:0-13692 GCA_028646575.1 Pseudocheirus occidentalis | reverse complement strand
CCCCCCCCCCTTTTCTGAGCACTAATCTAAACGGCCATCTCCCCTTTGGCCCCAAAGGTTGCAGCCTCTTAGTCGAAAGAAAATGAAAAAAAAATGATGGAAATAGCTTTCATTAATAGCAGCTGGGGCAATGAGTTTTTGGCCCCTAAGTAACTGTAGCCAGCAGTGGTAGAGGAACATGGAAGCCACATGTATTCTCAATTATGTGGTCCCAGAAGAGTGGCTAGGTGGCTCAGTGAATAGGGCACTGTTCTGGAGTCAGGAGGACCTGAGTTCAAATCTGACCTCAGACACTTAACACCAAAAACTAGTCATGTGACCTTGGGCAAGTCACTTAACCCTGATTGCCCTACCTTCCCCCCTCCAAAAAAAAAAAGCATCTTGCTAGGTTGGAAGGGGTGGGGAATTGGGGGTAAAGAAAGATCATGCACATATTCCCTTCAACTAGAGGTGCAACAAGGGACTCAGACATGGAGCCCGAAAGACCTGGTCCTCCAGTATTACCCTAAGTTATTCAGATGCTGTCATTGAGTCATTTTTTGATCATGTCTGACTATTTTTGACCCCATTTGGGGTTTTCTTGGCAGATACTGGAAGGGTTTGCCATTTCCTTCTCCAGCTCATTTTACAGATGAGAAAATGAGGCAAATGGGGTTAAGTGATTTGGCCAGGGTCACACAGCAAGTAAGTGTCTGAGGTCAGATTTGAACTCAGGAAGATTGATCTTTCCAACTCCAGGACCAGTGCTCTGTACGCTATAGGGCCACCTAGATGCTCCCAAGTTATTCATATGGTAAAAGTTAAATAGGAAGAGTTATCTCTGAAGTGGACTTTTAAGTTCAGTGAGTAAACTGTATACTATGGCTTCCAAAAAAGCTAGTACAATCTTAGGTAAGATGTCAGGAAAAAAGAGGTCACAATCCCACTATACCCAGAACTGCTGATTTGGAAAGAGCCCCCTTCCTCACCATACTCAATAAGGGTCCTTCCATCCTTTTCTTCAGAGTGCTTCTTACCTGACTCTCCTGAGAAAGAACATTACTTCACTAAAGAACATTACATGGGAAAGGCAGTCCATGGTTCTAATCACTGGGAAAGGTTTTCCTGCACATCAAGAATTAATCTGCTCCCCTGGAACTTCCCTTCCCTAATTAAACTACATTTGGAGTGTTGCATTCAGTTCTGGGTCTCATGTTTTAGAAAGGACATCGACAAGCTAGAACACATCCAGAGGAGTGCAACCAGAACTGTGAAGGAAGCTGGAAACATGTCACATGAGAATGAAGTGAGAGTTGGGAGATATTTGGCTCAAAGAAAAACTAGTAGGGAGATGGGACAGGGAGAGTTATGATTGCTGTCTACAAGAATACACAGACAGAGCCCAGGGTTTAGACTTGTTATGCTTGCCTCTAGGGAACGGTACTAGGGTCAACATAAGGCAGAGGTCATGTCATTGTAAGAACTTCCCAACAATCAATGATCCTAATGTGGGATGAACAGCTAAAGATGAAAGTGACTTCCCCATCACCTGAGGCCTTCAATCAGAGTCTGAATGCTCACTTGTTGAGGCTGGTGTAGGCAGGAGTTCTGCTCAGGTATGTGTTGAGTTAGATCGAGTCTGGATTCCCCTGCAACTCTGAGACTGATTCTATGTGGCTCTTGACACTGTTGCTTCCCTGAGCTCTGAGAAAATGCCTACTGGGACATGATCATAGGGAAATGGAGCTGTAGTGCAGAGAAAAGAGCCCTGCCCTGGGAATCAGGAGACCTGGATTCTCTTTCTGGCTGTGCTATTTACTAAGTTTGTGACCTTGGGAAAATGCCCTCCCCTCACTGGGCTTTAGTTTCCTCCTCTGTGAAATCAGAGCATTAGACTAGATGGTCTCTGAGGTACTGCTGGGCTCTAACTCCTTAAGTAGAGGAAAAGGTACCAAGGGGAAGGAAGATGAGTTCTCCAAGAGAATCACAGAGAAGAAAACCACATAGTTTCTAGAGCAGCTCACTCCAAAGAGATTAAAACACTTTATATCCATTATCTTGGCCACTCCCCACATCCCCATGAAATAGTGATGGGGCCTGCAATTGTCTAGAGTAAGTTTAGGCACTGGAGAGTGGAAGCAATTTGTTTAGGACCCCTTAGTACAAAAAAAATAAACCTAGACAACAATAAAAACCAGCAGTCCTGAGCCCCATGTCGGAAAGCTCAGGCATGCACTCCTCCCTTTTATAACCAAATCCCAAAGAATGACCATAGGTATGCCTGAGTTTTCCAACACAATTCACCCACACCCCAGCCCAGGAATCACTGCCCCTCTTCTCCCCTACCCCCAAATACCCACTGGAAACCATATACCTAATCCTATAGCACTTAGTTTGGGGCCAAGCCCCTGACCACCCCATCCCACAGATATCTTTCTTCTGACCTCCTATAACACTTTGATTCTTGTTTAATTTCTCATTTGTATGTTTTATCATTCCAACTAGACTGTGAGGTCCCTAAGGGAGCAGAATATTTAGAACTCGAAAGGACCTTACAGTTCCATATGGTCCAACCTCCCCCTCATTTTACAGATAAGAAAACTGGGGCTCCAAGAGATTAAGTCACTTGCCCAAGGTCACACAGGTAATAACAAACAGATCCAGGATTCAAACCTTCAGATTCCAGGCCCAGTTTTCTTTCCTCAGTGCTATAGAGCAGACTTCCTACTTCCATCCCCAGGACAATCTAACCCAGAGCTGGGCACATAGTAGTCACTTTGTAAATACCAGTGGAAAGGCAGAATCACGATACTGACAAGAGAGATGCCCTCTGGCCCCCATAGGAGAGATCAAAGGTGCGCTACAATTAAGGCTCCACATGTCCCAAGCTGGGTACTCATTGGGCAGCACTGGCCATATCTGCCTTCTATTCCCACAATTTATCACTCTGAAGCTAAAGATTTTTTTTTAAATACTGATTTCATATTTTTTAAACTGTGCTGGATTCTATGACCATGCCCCAAACTGTCTTAATTAGAGGCCCTACTAGGATCTCCCTTCCCCCACACACCCCCATGGCAGGGAAGGTATTAGAAACAGGAAATATCAGAACTGGAAGGGACGAGAAGGTGGTTTCTAAGGAAAAGGAGCTGGAAACCCAGGCAATGGCATCAGGTCCACGAAACCTTACGTCAATGGAGGGGGGAGGGGGACGCAGCGCCAAGAGAGGAAGGCGAGGGAAGGATGGGGAAAGGGGGGACTGCACTGGGGCCTTGGGTGGCAGCTTAACCTGAGAGCTCCCCGCTGCTTCCCCACCTGCTGCAGAGACCGCACCTTTCCCCCGTAAAGGGGACATCCCTCCCCCAGTCTGTACAGAGCGAAGGTCACCTGGGTTCTCCTCACTATGCAGGTGAAGGGGATAAAAGGGGGCGCAACGCGGAGGGAAGCAGAAAGGACGTTCAACCTACCCAGCCCGTTAACCAGTGTCCCCAGCCCAACGCCTCCGCCCCGCCCCCGCGCCCTGTCCTCTGCAGCAAAGCCTGAAGCTCCAAGACTCGGAGCCTGTAATCCCGGATCTCTGGGGCTATGTATAGCAGCAGCTCGTCTGGGCCTCCAGCTCCCAACCCTACTGCACCGCTGACCGCCCCCCCACTCCCACCCCCACCCCAATCCCACAACTCACCCTCCGAAGGGCTGCTCCACTGTCAAAGAAGCAGGGATAGGGGGAAGGGGGAAGGGGGAGGGAGAAAATCTGTGCGCAGCCACGCAATGCAATGCAATGCAATGCTCTGCAATGCAAGAGAAGTCAAGGCACGGACGATGGACTTCGAATGGTGCAGCCCCTCCGCTCTAGGCTTGGGGCTGGGAGGGGGCAAGCGCGCGCGCGTCCGCGACCCGGCTCCTCCTCGCGCTCCCGCTCCCGCAGCAGCGCGGCTGCCACCGCCTCCCCCTGCAGCAGAGCCTCTCGCGAGATTCCCCCCGCCACCCCCGCCCCAATCCGATCAAACTTCAGCACCACTGGGGTTGTCGCGAGACAGCATCCAGCAGGTTGCCTGGGCTCTCACAACGCTGTCCGAGGTGCTGCGACCGGGGAAGGGCTTGCAGGGCGCAGGTGGGCCAGCAGGGGGCGATGAGGGGGCGGAGTCGGGATGCAAGGGCTGAGCCTGGATGCTGGAGGAAAGGAAGGAGTGAGATAGAGGGCAGTGACGAGGGATGGAGTGGGAGGAGGAGAACAGTCGGGCAAAAAGACAGAAAGGTTGGGAGGAAGAGATAGAAGCGGGGAGGACAGACTGTGACACATGCACAGACAAATCAATCAAGAAAGAGACAGCAAAGAGAGAAGGAGGGAGGGAAAGAGGGAGAGAGGGAGGGAGAGAAAAGAGGGAAAGAGAAGGAGGGAGTAGGGAAGGGGGAAAGGAAGAGAGAGAGAGGAAAGGACGCTTCTCTGGGCCCATTTCCACATCTATAAAATAAGGAAGATGGACGAGGTGATCCCTAAACTTCTGAGCCACTCTTTAGCAATAGCAAGAAAGAGACTGGTCCAGAGGGACAGGTGCAAAGAACTGGGTGAGAGAGGGGGCAGAAACAGTGACAGAAAAGGGGACAGGGAAACATGCAAAGACAGAGCTAGATAAAAACACTGGGTGGGGGTAGTGAGACAGACTCAAAAAACTGAGGCAAGGACAGAGAGAGGAGAAATGACATGGAAAAACAGAGACCAAGGGTTGATAGATACACGGAGATACAGAGAGAAGGCCTGTGTAGCAGACACGTCTGGTTTTGTTTTTTTATTTAAAATGGTATTTACATAGTATACAGACTGTCGGATTTCAGTTACCAGGGTAAGTCACCCTGTTGCTTCTTATACGCCCACTGTCAACCCCTCTCTCAGCCTACCCACATAGTTCTAGGTCCTGAAAAGAAATTTCCTGGGGGAGGGAGACACTGAAAGGATTCTTTCCCAGGAATAAGGGCTAATTGTCTGGCTGAGGCCCTACTCAGATGGACCCTGATGCTTCTCCCTCACAGCTGCTTCAAAATGGAAAAGTGGCTAGAAGGAACTCTTGGGGAGACTAGTGTGATAAGGAGGGATGGAATCGGCACAAGAGAGATGCAGATCTTT
Organism: Pseudocheirus occidentalis; assembly: GCA_028646575.1. NCBI lineage: Eukaryota > Metazoa > Chordata > Mammalia > Diprotodontia > Pseudocheiridae > Pseudocheirus > Pseudocheirus occidentalis. The sequence goes on along the minus strand of JAQQSW010007497.1, from coordinate 8,591 downwards.
CCCTTTTGTCAGAAAAAGAAAAGAAAGTGGGGGGAGGTTGGCCTTCTTGGTCTTTATATTCTGCTAAGGTTTGCCAGACTTCCTGGAGAATGAATGAGGATCAATAGACCCAAGTTTCAATAATGACTTGGATACTAACTTTATGTATATTCTTAAACAAGTCATTTCCCAAATGTGGACCTCCATTTCTCCATGCATTAAATGAAGTTCTGAATTGCTAGAGTTTTGTATTGGGTTTTTTGTCCAAACCTATGATTTCATCAGTCAGTATAGAAAAGCCCAGTGTAGAAGTAACTGTAACCTTAGAGGTTCAGTGGCCTGGTATACAGAGAAGTTCAGTGGCTTGCATGTGGCCACACACCTGCAGGTATCAGAGTCAGGACTTGAACCAGATCTTCGTGACTCTCAGACTAACATAACCACTATGCTACCTTTCTGGATGGGAAAATTAAATGAGATAATAGATCTGAACATGTTTTGGAAAATATAATAAAACCCTGGCTATAGATAAGGAAGATTAAAGAGAAATCCTAGAGTCAGGGATTTTTGAGTCCATCTCTCCCCTCCCCTAAGAATCAGCAGGGACTCTCCACCACAAGCAAGCAATAGAATCATATGCTTGCACAGATCCTCTTCTACCATTATCAGATGCCAGCAATCTTTGTCTTTGCATGGGGAAGTAGGTGGGCAGAGCTATGTGTCAGCTCATTCTTGGGTTTTTAGAACTAGGGCTTTTTAATAGAGCTTTTTAGTAAAGCCCTTATTACATCAACTAGAAGATCAGAAAATTAACAGAGAAATAAGAATACAAGAAGGATCTGTGATTCAGCATGGTGAAGAAGAGGACTCCTAGGGTGGAAAAAGTCCCCACCAAGCAGATCATATAACTTAGTGACTAAGTCTAGAGTAGGGGAGATGCTAAGTCACTGAGAGGCTTTGACTTGCCCAAGGTCATAAAGCTGATATTGCAGGGTACATTAAACTATGAATTACTGGGATTCATGTCATAATGTTTGCTGGGAGATTTCTATGAGTCTTCCTAGGATTTGTACAAAGAGATGTTTACTTCTTAGAATTTTATAATTTCAAGTGCCATCTTTCCTCTGGAGCAATAAAATTAACTGATACTGCTTGCTGGAAAATACATACATACTATACAAATTTATAAATATCTGCATTAAGGATTAGCTAAGTGGTACCATGGATAGAGCACCAGACTTGCAATCAGGAACACCTGACTCCAAATTTTATCTCAGATATTTCCTAGCTCAATTACCTTGGGCCAGTTACTTACCCAATTTGTCTGTTTCTTCATCTGTAAATTGGGGATAACAATAGCACCAACCTCTCAGAGTTCTTGTGAGGATCACTGATATAATGTTTGAAACACACTTAGTATAATGCCTGACATATAGCAAGAACATATAAATATTAGTAACATTAATAATAATAATTATTATTATTGAGGCTCCTTTCCCCTATTAGGGTCCTTATGTATTCCACGTATATTCTCCCTCCCCTATAAAATCTCAAGAGAAAAGTCTCTCCTTAAGAGGTTCTTTGATTCTCCTTTTAAACAATCCAAGGCCATTTCTTCATAATGGCCAGTTAATTAAGATACTGGATTCCTTGGAAAGTTGAAGACCCACTGTCTTGTATACCTGTGTAGTTTTAATTGTTTTTCTGTTTCTTTTGCTTTCAACCCTAAAATTAACCAAGATCTCCCATCTCTCCTATTATAATTTTATGGATGATTGTCTGTCTGAGCCTAAATGGTACCATAACTACTGAAATCATAGATAAGGTCCTCTGCATTCCCCTTGTTAGCCAACCTTAGTTATACATGGACACCCCAATTCTCTTTCTCTCATCTCCATGCACAGGAGGCAGATGAACACAAATAATGTAAATCTTGGTTATACATCTTCTCACTAGACAAAGTAATCTCAGAGGCCAAAGAAACAGAGCTATTGGGTTTTGTAAATAGTGCCCTTTAGGCTGTATTTTATTCCCTGCCTTAATGGAAACAACAGGATGAGCCTGACTGATTCTATCTTGAAGGAGGCCTCTACCATTGTTGAGATTTACTGCCAACATGAAATATTCTGATAAAACTAACCATTGCAAAGTGCATTTTCCCACTAGAACAAATCTGACCTTTTGCAACTTCTGTGTCCCCAGGGTTTTCATATTTGTCCATTTCCATTCTGCTGTAGAATGCCACTGATTGGCTGTATATGCTATAAGTTTCCCTAAAAAGCTATAAAAACCCAATCTATAGTCTATGAAGTGAAAGCTGTTACCAGCCCACATATTCTTCCCTAGTGCACTAATAAATTTCTTTTTCATTTCAGTCTAGCTAGTCACTTTTTGACCTTATAGTCTATAGATCTCATGATGGGTGAGATTCTCCCTGAGCTCTCATGGAACCCAGGCTGGGAAACTCCTGCAACATCCATCAACCAGTTACGGTACTCAAAGATCTCAAAGCATAGATCTGAAAGTGGAAAAAACAGAGAATCCATGGCTCTCTGTCAATCCTGAAGCCCTTGAAAAAGAGCATGCATCCCTAACACATGTCAGAGATAAGAATTTTCATGTGCCATGGGGGAAACTTGGGAAGCAAGGGAAGACATCTTGGAAGCTGCCATACCACCACCCCAATCTGTATGTAAATTTGGAGGACCACATCATCTCACTACTATCTCCAGTATGCCTAAGGCCTTGGCTGGTATACACGATATCCTTTAATAAATATCATTTATACATGTACATGGCTTTCTTCTTCCTTCCCTCCTTCATCCTCCTCCTCCTTCTTCACATAGGGTCACATAGCTAGTAAGTGTTTGAAGACAGATTATAACTCAGGTCCTCCTAACTCCAGGATCAGTGCTCTATCCACTGAGCCACCAAGCTGCCCCATATGCATGTAAGTTTCATATGTCTTTACTTCCCTATTGTGGATACTGAGTTACCACACATTCACTTAGAGAGAACTTTGCCACCAAATGTAAAATGGAAATGGGCAGGTGATATTAATCAAGACTCCTCATTTTAAACTCCTAGAACACTCATAGATAGAGCCCTCATTCAAATTGCTGCCTTGAGTAGACCTAATTCATCTAGTAAGCTTCAGATAGAATTTAAACCCAAGTCTTAGGGATTTCAAATCCAGCACTCTATCTACTACTCCCACTCAGCCTCTCAACAGAGAATTTGTGTTAATCTTAAAAAGGATATTTTAATTGTATTTTTATGTCCACTCTACATCTCCCCATTGTAATTTGGGTTATTTGTGATTTTGTAAATGTGTAATTTTGACTGTACAAAGATCACCCATTATGTTCAGCCATGTGGTGTAACTTTTGCTACAGGTCATTTGGAATCATTGAAAGGGTTCTGGTATTCCTCAATATCATTCCAAAAAATCCTTCCTAAGTCTTCTGCTTCCTCTGATGTCTCAACTACTAAATCCAATGGCCTTTCCTCATTCCTCATCCTCTCAGACTTCTCTCCAGCTCTTGACATTGTTACTGCCTTCTGCTTGTGGATACTTTCTCCTTCCTTAGATCCCACAGCACTGCTCTCTCTCTCTTAGGGTTCCTCATACCTGTCTTGCTCAGGCTCCTTTGTTGTATCATCATCTATCTCTGACACATAGGTATCCCCAAAGGCTCTGCCTTCTTTTCTTCTTTCTTTACATTCTCTCTTTATGTTCTTATCCACACCAATGGGTTTCATTAGCACCCCTCTGCAAATGCCTCAGATTTATATATCTAAGCTACTCCTTCCACTGGAAGGAAGTCCTACATCATGACTTTCCTGATGGACAGCTCTACCTGGATGTGCTATAGGGATCTCAAACAGTATGTTCAAAGTGCATCTAGTATAGCAGTTAAAGCATCAGTCTTAGACTTCAGAAAAGCTGAATTCAAATATCACCTCAGATAGCTATGTGATCGTAATGACCTCTGGAAAGCTCAGTCTCTTCATCTGTAATACAGGGACAAATATGGCAATTACTTCAGAGAGATATCATGAGGATGAGGATCCAATAATATATGTAAAACATTTTGCCATGTATACTGTCCAAGGATAATCCTGGTTAAATGCAAAGAAACTTATCACTATAAAATTGGTTACAAGGGGATTCATTGGGATGGGGAGAGGGACTTTAGAAATTCATAAAGAACCATCGACCAAGGTGGTAAGAAGGTTGTGATCTCATATGTAGGGGTAGTGCCCATATGAAATCATGGGTTTTTCCAAGAATCCAAAAGAATTACAGGAATAAATTACTTGTGTCTCAACATTTTAGAAATCCATTATCCCAGGGTGGGTGCTTCCAGTTAAATTCAATTCAACAAATATTTTACTTATGTGCAAGGTACCACACTTATACTAACACAAAGGATAAACCCTCTGTAACTCAGTTGATAGGATTCAAGAGTTGTCATAAACAAAAACAAAGTCATCACCCCAACACTAATTTGGCAACTAGACTCTCCAAACTTAGCTAAGCTGGTTCGTGAACAAGAGACACACAGTCCATCACCAAGCCAGTCTTCCCAGTCTAGTAGGTCCTACCAAATGCCATGCTACATTGGAATAGTTCTTTATGAGCCCAAGACCACCTGGTCATATCCAATAAAGCTGAAACTCAAGAGAGAAAAAAATAACCCAAGGGATAATAGAAGGACATACATTGGGTCTAATGAAAAGAAGTATCTCTTTAAGCAAAGTGACTGTAGCCAATAGATGAGCAATAGCCATGATGAGCAATTATTATTTATTTTAGTTTATATATAGTAGTTTTTATGCCAATAAGAGTGTAGGTGTGCATATATAGGATTTCACCACTTTGTCCAAGGATAAATACAAAGACTCTCATCACTATAAGACTGTTTACCAGGTGATAAGTTTTTTAAGATGACAAAAGATGGGAATCATCAAAATTAATAATAACAATAGCATTAATATGGCTTTTTAAGGTTTCTGAAACACTTTATAAATGTTATATCTCATTTTATCCTCACTACAACTCTGAGACATAGGTATTATTATAATTCCCACTTTACATATAAGGAAACTGAGGCAAAAAGCAGTTATGCTTACTTAGGATAAGACATCTAGAAAGTATCTAAAGCAGAATCTTACTGACTCTAGGTCCAGTACTCTATCTACTATGCAGCCTACCTGCCCACAAGTGACAAGATTGTGGAAAGGTAGGCACAATAATAATATGTGTTGGTGGAACTGTAAATTGTTCCTACAGTTCTGGAAAGCAATTTGGATTTGGGCTAAGTAACTGACTAAAATTTTCATACACTTTGAACCAGAGATTCCACCATTAGGCATCAACCAATGAGAATTTATTAAATAAGCCAGGGGGAAAAAGTCAGTGATAAAAAGTAAGACCCAATATATACCAAAATAAAGCAAATTTTGTAGCAAAGAATTGGAAACACAGTAGATGCCTATTGATGGGGGAATGGCTAAAAAAGTATGCTACGTGCATGCAATAGAATATTACTACACTATAAGAAATTATAAATATGAAAAATACAGAAAACTATGGGGAGACACATGAAATGATGCAAAGTGAAGGCAGCAAAAAGTAGGAAAACAATACATACAATGACTACAACATTATAGGTAGCTGGGTGGCACAGTAGATGGAATACTGGTCCTGGGTTTAGGAACTCCTGAGTTCAAACCCAGCCTCAGACACCTACTAGTTGTGTGACCCTGAGCAAGTCAATCTGTTTGCCTCAGTTTACTCAACTGTAAAATGGGTATGATAATAGCACCAAAGTCATTGTGAGGATCGGATGTATTACTAATTGTAAAGAACTTAACAGTGCTTAGCACATAGCAAGCACTATGTAAATGTTATCATTATTACAATAGTATAAATGGAAAGAACAACAGCAACAAGAAAAATTGAAACTGAATCCCATGTAATTATTATGACTAACCTTGGCTCTGCAGGGGAGATACATTCACATGAATGTATCTCCTCTACTTGTTCACAGATGTGAGTGATTAAAGGTGCTGTACAGCCAACCACACTGGCATATCCAGGATGGCTGCTAGTGCAGGTTCTTAAGAAAAATACCTCTTCAAGGGGTCAACAATCTTTTTAAATTACATTCATTAGTTCAGGGGAAGTCAGCACTCTGAACTTTAGAGAAAATACAAAGAAAATATAAGCAGAAAAAGAAAGACCAACAGACAGGGCTTCTAACTGTCTGAGAAATTAGCACAGATCAACAGACAGATCCAACTGTCTGATCAAGGCAACAAGTACATAGTTACCAGAGAGAGAAGCACCAACAACTGGGTTTTTCAAAAGGGGGGGGTCAGTTCAAAAGTCTAGCCAGAGTCTCATCAGGTCAAATCACAAGAACACTCTTCCAGTGAATGAGCCCTAAAGCAAAATGCTAACCTCAGAGTATATATACCCTTCTTAGAGCCAGAGGGCATCACAACCCTCAGGACTCAGTGACTATATAGAAATTAACAAAGCATGTGAAAGCTTTCCTACAAGCAAGCCTCCCCTAAGGAAGCTTCCCATAATGGGCTCTACCTGAGGTCTATTAATGGGAGGGAGGGAGAATCTTATATCCCATTAACATTACAGGTGCATAACATTATGTATAATATTTGACATGGTTGATGTGTTGATTAGCGTTGAAGAATTCTTTACTTCTCTTTTTTATTCTTTGTTTTAAGGGATGACTCTCTGGGAGGAAGAGTTATATATTGGAAAATAGTGGTGATATTGAAAACAAAAGATACAAATAAAATAACTGTATTTTATATACATATATATATGTATATGTATAAACTTTAAAAATAAATTCATATCCAATAAAGTTGAAGCTCAAGAGAAAAAAAATAACCCAAGGAACAACAGAAGGACATATATTGGGTCTAATGAAAATATGTACCTCTTTAAGTAAAGAGGTTCTAGCCAATAGAATGTCAACATCTCCTCTACAACCCCTTTTTGTGTCTTTTGTCTCTACCTCTTCCTCTAAACTGTCTTCCCAGACACATGTGGTATCATTGCCACAGCAAATGCCTGGTTACAGTATATAGGAGTATGGGTAAAAAAAACACTGGACTGGAAATCAGAGGATCTGGGTTCCTATCTCTGCTCTGCCACTTTCCTACCTATGTGGCCATGGGTAAATCTGGAAAATGAGGAGGTTAAGCATTTAGTCCTATAAAATAGCCAGTTGAGCATTAATTGTCTTTCGTGCCATCAATCAACTAGGTATTTGGAAATACTGACCTGGCAGGAGTTTCTACTTCACATATGGACATTTGTAATCATGTGGGCACAATTATGCAGACCCATAAAAATCAAGCCAAAGAGGAAGAGGGAGGGGTGCTAAAATGTCCATAATTGCTCACAGAGACTACCCAGGGGTCAGGTATCACACATGCCTGGGGATTCAGCCAGAATTAGCTGTCACATTCTCAATCCTCACTTAGCATAAGTGTTGCTTCCCAGCTGTCACTAAAGAAATCACCCACCAATAGGACTTATGAAAAGACAATAGAATTATACTTAGTTCTTTTCAACTTTGTCTGTCCATGGTCCTTAAACACAAGGAAAGCCTATATAATAGAAAATCACAGATAATTGCCAATTTCCATTTTTATTGTTTCAACCTTCATTCCCTTTCTCAAAGGACATAATTCATCTGGAAATAAATAGCTCTGAAGAATCTCTCCTTTCTTTTTTGTCTGCTCTTATTAGCCTTCTGGAGAAGTAGAAAGAGAAATAGTAGAGAAAGAAGAGATATAGAGAGGTCTAGATTATCTACAAACTGAATAAAAGGTAGCCCCTCTTTGTCCTAACTAGGGTTGAGATAGCTCAGATTCTTCCCGATTATTCTGAAAAATCAAGGAACCTGGACAGAAATTCCTATTAGAAAGGTATGATAGGACAAGAACACTCCTGAGTAAAAGCAGGGAGGCAAGGGGCCCCCAAGGGGGCAGGATATAGGGTCTTAATTTAAAAATCAGTCAGAGAAAACAAGACCACAAGAAGCAAAGGGGAAGAAGGGAAGGAAGTGGCCAAGTATAGAAGAAAAACTTTGCCATGGGGGTGCAAAGTATGACATCAGTCAAGGAGGAAAAAAAGAATATTGAGCAAGAGAGGGTAGAATGAGGAACCCTGTCCCACCCTAGACTCAAGATCACCTGGACTGGTATAGTGAAAAGCTTATGGTCTGTGGAGTCAGAGTATTTGGGTTCATATCCCACCTCTGATCTCTGTAAGGTTTAGGGTATGTGTCTTTTAATTCCATCAGGTTGAAACTCTATCAGTTAAGTTTCTCCCATACACATTATTGTTGTAAGCCAAAGTATTTGATTCCTTAGATGGGAAGAACAGGAAGGCAGATGGGAAAGGGTCAACTTTACTCTCATTGAATTTGGCTTAGGGAAGGAAAGACATAAACTCTAAACTGGGTATCTTGCCACACAGGAGAGTAGGGGGGATGGGGATGAGAGAAAGGATGACGGAGGGGAGGGCAGGGGAGGGGGGAGGGTTGCTGGAAGTACATACTTCAGTA
>JAQQSW010007496.1:0-13692 GCA_028646575.1 Pseudocheirus occidentalis | reverse complement strand
TCTCACATCATTCTCATTTCTCTTCCCAATTTTTCCTTCACTTTTCTTATTTGGTTTTCAAACTCCTTTTTCAGTTGATCTATAGCTCCTAGGCATTCTTCAATTGTCTTGGAAGCATTTGGTGTGCGAGTTCTGATTGTGTTGTCTTCCTCCCGTTCCATTCTTTGATCCTTTTTGTCCACAAAAAAGAATTCTAGAGTTTTATTGCTGTTCTTATTTTCTTCCTTTTCCTCATGTTGGCCAGTCAATTAATTGGTTGGGTTTTTTTTCAGCTTTGTGGAACTCTGTTTCCATGGGGGAAAGCTCTGTTCCAAATCGCTGGGGTTTTCCCAGCCACCAGAGCTATTAGGGGGGTGTTGTAGCCACCCCCCAGTTTAGGCTTTCTGAGAGCACACCCCAGGACCACCATCCAATACCATGATCCGGATCCAGGCTGCTCAACGCAAAAGCACTTGTCCCTGATCAATTGATTTTAGCCCCTTTGCGGGGTCCGCAAGCCAGGGGCTCTGAAGCAGCCCACTGGTGCAGACGCAGGTTACAGCAGTTCCTTCCCTTCCCCCACTGCTTCCTTGCCCTGGAAGCAGATTGGCCAAACTGCTTTTCCTCCCCCAAATTAAGTTTCAAAGTTTCACTGTCACTGACCTTCTCTAATTCTGGCTTGCTAGATGTGAAGATCCCTCCAGGTGCAATAGATCTTCTCTGAAGTAGACTTGGGCTGTGGCTTGGGAGGCGGGGCTCCTCCCCACCACCCTGAGGCCCGGGCATGGTTGTGGTTTTGGGGCTGGTCTGGTCTGGGCTCCAGGCCTGCCAGCCTGCTAGATGAGCCCGTCCTGCCAAGCTAAGCATCTCTAATCCTTGTTTTTCATGCCTTACTGGATGTGGAGTTTGCTGGAAGTGAGGTAGATGTTCTCTCTTGTAGACTGGCTGCAGCCTGGCAAGGCTCCTCCTTACTGCCCTGAGGTGTGGCCACGGTTTCGGTTTTGGCCTGGGCTGGTCTTGGCTCCCGGCCTGCTGCGGTGAGCCCCTCTTGCTGAGCTGCCTTCAATGAGAGATGTGTTTTCTGTATTTTTGTGAGTCGGAGAGCCCTAGAATTTGTTTAGGGTCATATTTTATGGGTATTTTGGGTACCTGGGTGGGAGCTGCGGATCCTTGCTGCTTTTACGCTGCCATCTTGGCTCCACCAGATATGCATGGTCTTAATGGTCACCACTTCCATATTACCTAATACAGTTAATTTTGTTTAAAGTTCTCATCATATATTCTGGGCCTTCAACAGTTATCTTGACATATCTTGCCAATAGATTCTGATGACTCTGGAGAATTGAATGAGGCTCTGTCTTACTTAAATCCAATTCACTTGCAAGTCAAGACATTATCCTCCTGATGTCATTGGTCCTCTTCCAGAAGGAAGGACCAACAACACCAACAATCATACATTATTTGATACGTCTTAATTAATACTCTCTCCTCTTGACTCTTTAATCTCTTTATTCAACTACCTCTATAACCATTCTTTGGCTAGCTGATGAGTAAGTAATACAGAATAGTAGAAAGTGTGTTAAATTGTGAAGGGAACTATGATTTTCATATTAATTGATATGATATCTGTAATTAATATATTCATGTGAATAATTCAGATTGCTCAAGAAGTGCCTCTTCTACTTTTCAAGTTAGACTTACAATGCAGCTTAAACTTATTAGTCAAATCTTTGACAATGCTCCCTCAAGCATTGCATTCTTGTGCCTATGTACCTTAAGTGAGGTGAATCAAAGACTTAGGACCTGTTTCTATCACCCAACTCTGGTACTGTGACCCACCATGTAATGATTTCCAAAGAATTGACTCCAGAATTGTTGTATTGTGGATTTATGAGCTTGTCCTGGGAAACCTCTCAAGCCCTCCACTCCTTTTCCCTCTCCCTCCCCCTCCTCCTCCTCTTTCTCCTCCCCTCCCACCCCTCCTCTTTATCCTCCTCCTTTTCCTTCTCCTTCTCTCTCTCTCTCTCTCATGAAAATGTAAGGGCTCTTTGAAGAAAGTACCCATTTGTTTTACTTAATTGCATCCTCCATAGGACAGTATCTATAGGTAAATGGTCCATAAATCATTGGTTTCAATTAAAGATATTTTATTGCCCTTCTCACGCTGTCCCCAATCCCCAAGTATCAAGATCTAGTGGAGTGAAGTACAGACAAAAAATCACTGGAAACAGAAGTCCTGGCTCTAAATCTTAGCTCCACTACTTGTCACTTACACTTTGTAGGCCACAGTTTTGTACTATGTAAAGGAAGGGGTTCAAAAGAGGATCTCTAAGTCCTTTTACAGACCTAAACCCATAATCTTATGATTGTTATTGCTTTGTCTAAATCCAGTGAAGACTTCAGGCCCAATAATGGTGTGACTGGACCTTTCTGATGGGAGGATTATTTGACTTTAATAATTTTCATGTGGTTAATCCAGGGTTTGTTTTACAATGAGTGTAAAACTTTTAGGTTTTCAGTTGTTTGGATGTTATCACATATACTTGATTGCTATTTATTGTGAAATCCAGGACTTTCAAGATAAGTTATCAATGTTATTCCAGTCTGGTTGTTTAATTGAACCTCTTTAAGCTGAGTTCCTTCATCTCTTTAACGGGTATAATAATAGCATCTTCTTCCAGTTCAAAGGATTGATAGCTGGATGGAATCAAAGATGTTATTCAGTCCAGATTGCTCATTATACAGATGTCACTCTGAGGAATAAATGAGATAATGGATGAAAAATGAAAATACTAAATCAATGCCCATCATCACTGCAGTTATTGTTATAATTCTGTTACATGTGTGTTTGTTTTTAATCCAAAGTGGCAGATATAAGGCTCCCAACTAATACCATTACTGTATCAGTCCCTTCTTCAAAGGTTTAGTTTTTGAAGACTCCATTTTGATGTTGGGATTTCTCCTTTCTCTTTATTACGTGTACTTCCAGTCATACTTCTCCTAAGTGATATTATTAGCTCACCCCCAACTCCACCCTGTCACTATTCATTTAGTTACATGGAATGACAACATATAGAAACATCCCCTGTAGAGATACTGCTTGGTAAATGCTTTTTCAGATACTGCAAACACCACCTCAGTAACCATAGTTATTTAATAACCAAAGTTCTTACCACCAAAATCCTTGGTGCTAATAAATCATTTAATATAAGAAAATGATATGGTTTTATTAATGGAAATTATGTTAAAGAAGATGCCTCATCATTTGCTTTGCTGCTGCATCTCATGGACTGTGGGCCCTTTCTATTTGACTTGTAGTGGAACCTTATTATGTATGCTATCTACCTCACTAGAATGTGAGCTCCTTAGAAAACAGCTTTTTTTTTTTTAAAAAAAGCAATTTGTATTACAAGCACTTATCATAGTGCTTGCCATAGAATAAGTGCTTATAAAGTGGGTTTCTCTACCTTTACATTGGAAATCCTAAAGGTGAACTTTAGAGCATGTTGGAAAAGTTTCTTCTGCCTTCCCTATTTGCATTTGGTCCACCTTGCCTCATTCTGTGCTTGGATTGGGTTTCTTTCAGTCATCCTTTCTCTTAAGTCACCTAACCTAACAGCAAAGCCGTATGACAAAGAGCATTATTTCCTTTCAATCTGCTGTTTATCTTCCTGGCTTCAATGTCCATGATCATTTCCAGTTATTTAATGCCAAGAATAACTTAGGTAACACTGATGAAATTGCTCCAGAAAATAAGAATGGCAGTCCAAGTTTCACAGTCAGTTCTTTCCTTTGCCTGTCTGTGAAATCAAATGTTCTTCATGCCTCATTCCTTTATTAACTTCATAATTATTTATATATTGCCTTCTTTTGCTACTGTCATAGCTACAGTAGGATTATTAAGGAATGAAAATCAGTTCTCAAATATTTAACTATTAGATTACTTTTGCATAACTTCAGTGGAAAGTTGTTCAAGTGAATTTTTAATAATCTGGTATTACATATCAGATTTATTGAACTTGTAATCAAATTGTCCCTATACCACAGGCATGATTTTTATTGATATTTTGAAGTGGGAGAAAAAAGGAAGAACAACTGATCAAAATAACATTAATCATAATAGCCCTCTCAAAAATCAACCCATCTTTCATGCCATGGGTCAGGGGAGGAAAATGTCAAAGTAAAGTAATAGCTGCCAGGATGATATTGAGTGGTGAATTTCTGTGCCCTAAGACCATCATGCTGACTGTGAATGCCTGGCAAAGACTCTGAAACATTGGCAAATTGGATTTAGGTGACACTGCTGGTTAGGTTAGAAGTCCAGTCAACATGATGTGCAAAGAATAGACAGAGGAGAATAATATTGCTGGCTGATCCTACTCAAAATCATTGTGAAGATCAGTTTGACACAGAAGACAGTAGATGAGTTAGCATCCCTATTGTGTTCTGGTAGTACAAGAAAGCAAAATCACTCGGGACAATTTGAAAATAGTAGTACCCCACAAGCTGGAAATAAGTGGTGCTAAATGGAGATGACTAAGATGACGGGCAAACCATGAATTTAAATTAAATCAATTGAAAACATGAACACTTTTGCTATGCATCATCAGTACTATATAAAAACAAAATTAAAACTAGATCTCATTATATGTAGGCAAATGTTTCAGACTGCTTTTTGTAGCAACTGTTCCCTCAGGTCCAAGTCACACAGTAATTCATTACTGACCAGTGAAAGGCAATTATTTTGTTTAAATCTGTAAGTCTAGATTGGAAGAAGTAAGAAATAAAGTTGAGGAGTCACTAAAATCTGAAGAGGAAAGTGCTGAAGATCCTCGGGTTATGGAAAATCTTCACTTGGTGTACACTCCAGACATTATACAAATTAAATGAAGTAGATTACAAATTGCAAAATGAAACATTATAAAACCAGTACCACAATCTCAAATTATTTTCATAAGGCAATTATCATACTTAGACTGGAATTTAATAAAAGAACTTAAAGTCTCTTAATTTCTCTTACTACCTCAAGGTTTTTCCTCTCCAAACAATTGTCCACATAACTGCCAAGATGATTTTCCTTAAGTTCCCAACTGACCATGTCACTCTTCTACTTAACAAATCATAGTGCAAGGGTTCTTAGTATTTTTTTTGCATCTTGGACATTTTAGGCATTTTAATGATTCCTATAGATCCATTCTCAGAATATAATTTTCCATCCCAGTTTACAGACCACATGAAATCTACTCACCTACCCCTTAGGGCAGGAGGGCATTGCCCCAGGTTAAGATCTCCTACTCTAGTTACTTCCTATTAATTTTAAAATAAAATATATTTTTTTGTCTTTTTTGTACATCAACCTTTGTAATTTTCTGAATATGTCCAGAGAGTGTTATGGTAGATATGAAGGTCTGTCAGGAGCCCTGGATTGCTAGCAAATTGGAATCTGACAATCCACTGATTGAGGCAGCAGTCAGTGCAAGACTCCTGAGAGTTGAAGAAATAGATGGGTTAGCATAAGGTTTCAGGCTGGTCCTCCTCAAAACCATCATGATGATCCACTTGATGAAGAGCAGATTAGGTGTTACATGCTCTAGTACCATATGATCATTAGATATGTTAGAACAAATAAAAAAATATATTTTTTATCTCCTGGAAATTCTTCTAAGGAGATGGCATTGACCACTAGTAAAGTGCAAGTAATAGCATAATAGTAGCATTTATGTAGTGTTCTAAGGCTTGTACAGTACTTTGCATATGTCATCTAATTCTATCCTCATAAAATTCTAGGAGGTAGATTTATTATCCCCATTTTACAAATGAGGAAACTAAGGCAAAGAGAGATTAAGTTGTTCAGCTATTAGGTAAATATCAGAAGCAGCATTTGAATTCAGGTCTTCTTACTCCAAGTCCAGCATTCTACTCTATGCCAGTTAGTTGGTCACACATGAAATAGACTTAAGACATAAATGCTTTCATTATAAACTAGTACTATCATATAGCAAAAATGGGAACAGAACTCACAAGATGTAGGAGGGAGATTGATGTTCTTCTTTGTCAAAGATATATGGTGATTTAAAAAAATACAAAAGCAACCAAACTGCAGGCCTTTTCCACATAAGACAACTATTGAATTATCATTATCAATGTTTTCTCACCAAATAGGGGGAAAACTGTTGGACATTTTCAGAACAAAACTTTGAAGAAAAAGTGAAACTCTAACAAAAATACTTTTGAAATGAGTAGAAATCACTTCACTAAACAATAGTAAAAGCTAAAAATATGCATGTGTCACTGTACATGTTTAATATAATCAAAAGTTGTTTATCTCCAAATGTAACCTATGAAAGTTAAGATATGGATAAAATCACAGAACTCCTTGTTGGGTACATCTGCATGGCCAATAATATCATGACCTAAAAAAAATGTTGAACAAATAGATTAGTTATGGAGATTTATTCTCAGAAATTTAGAAGTTTATGATGGAAAATCAAGATCAGGTCATTGACAGAAATTAGAGAATAATGATCCATGAAGACTCCAGAGTTAGTGATCAATGCAGACTATGTGAGGTTGCAATAATCAAGAAACTGATTTGCCCAAGGTTAGCCCACTCTTATGTGATAGAGCCATGACTCAGATCCAGCTTTCTTAGCTTCAAATTAGGTGATCTCTAGCTTTTTACCTTTAGTGGTTTCCATCTTCAGTCAATTAAAAGAGCAAATAATAAAAAGGAACATAATTACTGCAAGAAACCTAAGTGGGTCCAACATTCGAAAACAATACAAATTTTTTTAAATTTAAATTTATTTTCTGTGAGTTTACAACATTCAGTTCCACAATCTCTTGAGTTTCAAATTTTCTCCCCTTCCTTCTCCTCTCCCCTTCCCCCCGATGGTGTCATGTAATCAAGAACAGCTTCTACAAATACCTTCACATTGAACATTAGTCATGTTGCAAAAGACCAATGTTCACCAATGGGGTGAACAATGAGAAGGAATGAAACAAAACAAAATAAAAAAGAGAAAGAGCAAGTAGTTTGCTTCAATCTGAATTCAGATTCTGTGGTTCTTTCTCTGGATGTGGATATCCCTTTCCATCATGAGTCTTTTGTAGTTGTCTTCTAACTTTGTATCATTGAGAGGAGCCCATTCTATCAAAGTTAGTTGTCACACACACTGTCTGTAATTATGTAAAAAGTTCTCCTGGTTCTGCTCTCCTCACTCAGCATCAGTTCATATATCTCTCTCCCGGTTATTATGGAGTCTGTCTGCTCCCCATTTCTTATAGCACAATAATGTTCCATTACATTCATATGCCACAACTTGTGTAGTCATTCCCAAATTGATGGGCATCCCCTTGAATTCAATAGAGCTGCTATAAATATTTTTGTACATACAAGTCTTTTCCCCACTTCTATGATCTCTTTGAATACAGCCATAAAAGTGCTATTGTTGAATCAAAGGGTATGCCATTTTTATAGCCATTTGAGTATAGTTCCAGCTTGCTCTCTAAAATGGTTTGATGAGTTCGCAACTTCACCAACAATGCATTAGTGTTCCAATTTTTACATACCTTTGCCTGCATTTATCATTTTCCTGTTTTGTCATCTTAGTCAATATTACCAATGACATGTAGTACCTCAGAGTTGTTTGGATGTGCATTTCTCTAATCAATAGTGATTTAGAGCATTTTTTTTCATATGCTTACAGATATCTTTAATTTCTTCCTCTGAAAACTGCCTGTTCATATCCTTTGATCATTTATCAATTGGGGAATGATTTGTATCATAGATATGATTCAATTCTCTATATATTTTAGAAATGAGACTTTTATCAGAGACACTGGTTGTAAAAATTCTTTCCCAATTTTCCACTTTCCTCCTAATCTTGGTTGCATTGACTTTATTTGCACGAAAACTTTTCAGTTTAATGTAATCAAAATATCCATATTGCATTTTGTAATGCTCTTTAACTCTTGTTTGGTCATAAAATCTTCCCTTCTCCATAAGTCTGACAGGTAAACCATTCCTAGCTCCCCCATATGGCTTACGGTATCAATCTTTATACCTAGATTGCACCCCCATTTGTACTTCATTTTGGTATTTAGTATAAGATATTGGTCTATGCCAAGTTTCTTCCACACTATGTTCCAGTTTTCCCGGCAGTTTTTGTCAAATATTATCTCAAAAACTGGGGTCTTTGGGTTTATCAAACAGTAGATTATTGTAGTCATTGGCTTCTGAGTCTCATATACACAATCTGTTCTACTGATCCACTACTCTATTCCTCAGCCAGTTCCAAGTATTTTTGATGACTGCTGCTTTATAACACAAATTAAAATCTGGTAAGGTTAGGCCACTTTCTCTAGCATTTCTTTTAATTAATTCCCATGATATTCTGGACCTTTTGTTTTTCCAGATTAATTTTGTTGCTATTTTTTTCTAGCTCTATAAAATAATTTTTGGCAGATTGATTGGTATGGCACAAAATATGTATATTAATTTAGATAAAATTGTCATTTTATTATATTAGCTTGACCCAGCCACTAGCAACTTATGTTTCTCAAATTATTTAGATGAGTTTATTTGTATGAAAAGCTATTTGTAATTTTGGTCATAAAGGTCCTCAGTTTGTTTTGGCAGGAAGATTCCCAAATATTTCATAATATCTACAGTAACTTTAAATGGAATTTCTCTTTCTAATTTTTGTTGTTGGATTTCATTAGAAATATATGGGGATGCAGAGGATTTATGTGGGTTTATTTTATATCCTGCAACTTTGCTAAATTTATTTATTATATCAAATAGTTTTTTACTTGATTCTCTGGGATTCCCTAAGTATATCATCATATCATCTGCAAAGAGTGATAGCTTACCCTCTTCTTTGCCTAGTCTGATTCCTTCTCTTTCTTTTTTCTTCTTTTATTGCTACTGCTAACATTTCTAGTACCAAACTGAATAAGAGAGGTGATAGTGGACACCCTTGTTTCATCCCTGATCTTACTGGAAATGTTTCTAACATATCCCCATTTCATATAATACTTGTTGATGGTTTTAGATAGATGCTATTTATTATTGAAAGGAAGACTCCATTTATTCCTATATTTTCTAGTGTTTTTAATAGGAATGGATATCGTATTTTGTCAAAAGTGCTTTCTGCAACTGTTGAGATAATCATGTGGTTTCTCTTAGTTTTATTGTTGATATGATCAGTTATACTGATAGCTTCCCTCATGTTGAACCATCCTTGCAATCCTGGAACAAATTCTACTTGATCAAAGTGTCTTATTCCCATGAAAAGTTTCTGTAGATTTTTGCTAATATTTTATTGAAAAATTTGGCTGTCATATTTATGAGGAAAATTGCTCTATAATTTTCTTTCTACATTTTGTCTCTTCCTGATTTAGGTATCGGTATCATATTTGTGTCATAAAAATAATTTGGTAGGAGTCCTTCTCCAGTTTTCTCAAATAGTTTAAAAGTATTGGAATCAATTGTTCTTTAAATGTTTGATAGAAATCACTAGTAAATTCATCTGGCCCTGGAGATTTTTTTCCTAGGGAGTTCACTGATGACTTTTTCAATTTCTTTTTCTGAAATGGGCTTTTAAAAGTATTTTACTTCCTCTTCAGTTAATCTGGGCAATTTATATTTTTGTAAATATACATCCATTTCACTAAAATTGTCAAATATATGGGCATAAAATTGAGCAAAATGATTCCTAATTTTCCTTTAATTTCCTCTTCATTGTAGGTAGATTGACCTTTTCATTTCTGATACTCATGATTGGGTTTTCTTCTATCATTTGTTTTCTTTTTGCATTTTGGAGGGGAGAAGGCAGGGCAATTGGGGTTAAGTGATTTGCCCAAGGTCAGACTGCTAGTTTTGTGTTAAGTGTCTGAGGCTGGATTTGAACTCAGGTCCTCCTGACTCCAGGGCTGGTGCTCTATTCACTATGCCACCTAGCCACCCCTTCTATAATTTTTTTTATCATATCGACTAAAGCTCTATCAATTTTACTGATTTTTTATTTATTTGTTCAATAGACATCTTATTTGCAATTTTATTAATCTCTCTTTTGGTTTTCAGTATTTCTAATTTAGTACTTAATTGGGGATTTTTGATTTGTTTTCAGTTGCATGCCCATTTTATTTATCTCCATTTTCTCTATTTTATTCATATATGCATTTGGAGATATAAAACTTCCCCTAAGAACTGCTTTCATTGTATCCTACAAGTTTTGGTATGTTGTCTCACTATTGTCATTCTCTTGCATGAAGTTACTGATTATTTCTGTAATTTCTTGTTTGACCTACTCACTCTTTAACATTAAATTATTTAGTTTCCTATTAGTTTTTATTCTATCTTCCCATGACCCTTTATTACATATAATTTTTATTGCATCATGATCTGAGAAGGATGCATTTAGTATCTCTGCCTTTCTGCACTGAATTGTGAGGTTTTTATGACCTAGTACATGATTAATTTTTTGAGTATTTGGCATGTACCTCTGAGAAGAAGGTATATTCCTTTTTATCCCCATTCAGTTTTCTCCAGAGGTGTATCTTATTTGCCTTCCTGAAAATTCTATACACCTCTTTAACTTCTTTCTTGTTTATTTTGAGGTTAGCTTTATCAAGTTCAGAGAGGGGGAGATTGAGGTTCCCCATTAGTATACTTTTCTATCTATTTCTTCCTCTAACACCCTTAACTTCTCCTCTAGGAATATGGATGATATACTGCTTGGTGCATATATATTTAGTAATGATATTGCTTCCTGTTCAATGGTGTCTTTTAGTAAGATATGGTTTCCTTCCTTCTCTATTTTAATTACATCAATTTTTGTTTTTGCTTTATCTGGTATAAGAATTACTATCCCTGCTTTTTTTTTTACTTTAGCTGAAGCATAATATGCTTTACTCCCACCTTTTACCTTTACCCTGTGTGTATTTCTCTTTTTCAAATATAGGATTATGGTTTTTAATCCATTCTGCTCTCCACCTCCTTTTTATGGGAGAGTTCATCCCATTCACATTCATAGTTAAGATTGCTACCTGTGTCTTTCCCTCCATCCTATTTCATCCCCTATTTATGCTTTCATTTCTTCCTTCTCCCTTTCCTTCCTTAAGAGTTTTCTTTTGACCACTACCTCCCTCAGTATGCTGTCCCTAATAACTTCCCCTCCCTCTTTCTACCCTTCCTCCTTACTGCTTCTTCCTTCCCTTCTAACCACCACCCCCTTTTTCTTACACCTTCCCCCTCCTACTGTGTGTATGGTATGACAGATTTTTATAGTTAATGTAGTATGTTATTTCTTCCTTGAACCAAGACTGATGAGAATAAATCTCATACAGTGCTTCTCTCCCTCCCTTCTTTCCTTTCTGCCTCCTCCTTTCCTCTTCTCCCGTTGCAGTCCCTTTGCACCCCTTAATAAGGTTTTTTATCATCACTTTATTTAATTTATACCCCCAACATATATTTATCTATACCACTTTTAAATGTGATGTTAAGTATACAATTCTCAATATGGACAGGTATCAGCTCCCCATATAGGGATATAAACAGTTTGCTCTTATTAAATAATTAGGGGTGTGTGTGTGTGTATGCATGTGTGTATGTGTATGTGTATGTATTTCTGTGTGTGTGTGCATGCGTGTATGTATGTGTATGTGTGTGTATTTCTCTGTGTGTGTTTGTGTGCTCCCTGTTTATCTTTCAATATCTTTCTTGAGTCTTATATGTGGAGATCAAATTTTCCATTGAGCTCTGGCTTTTTCATCAGGAAGGTCTGGAAGTCCCTTATTTCATTGAGTGACCTTCTTCTTGCCTGAAAGATTATGCTCAGTTTTGCTAGATAGCTGATCCTTGGCTGTAGCCAAGCTCTTTTCTTTTACAAAATAACATACTCCAATCCCTTAGATCTTTCTATGTAGAAGCTACTAGGTCCTATGTAATCCTCACTGTGATTATACAATATTTGAGTTGTTTCTTTCTGGTTGCTTGCAGTATTCTTTCCTTGACCTGATAATTCTGGGATTTGGCTACAATATGTCTTGGAGTTTTCAGTTTGGGATATTTTTAGTTAGTTTAGTTTAGTTTTTCATGAGGTGTCTGGTGGATTCCTACAATAACTATTTTACTCTCTGGTTCTAGGACCTCAGGGAAGTTTTCATTGATGATTTGTGGGAAGATGATGTCCAGGGTCTTTTTCACTTTCATCTTGACTTTCTGGTAAACTGATAATTCTTTGATTACCTCTCCTGATCAGGAGATCAGGAGACCTCTCCAGATCAGTTATTTTTCCAATGAGATTTTAATTTTATTTTCTAATTTTTCATTCTTTACGTTTTGTTTGACTAAGTCTTGATGCCTCATAGAGTCACGAGCTTCTATTTGACTGATTCTAATTTTAGCAAATTAATTTCCTCAGTTAATTTTTGAAGCTCCTTTTCCATATGTTTAGATTTCATTTTTAGGGATTTATTTTCTCCAGTTAAGTTTTGAACTTCTTTTCCCATTTCACACATTTTACTTTTTAAGTGCTGTTTTTTCTGTGAAATACTTTTCTATTTTGGCAATTGTAATTTTAAAAGAATTGGTCAGTTTATCTTCTGCCTCTCTAATTTGGTTTTTAAAGTCCTTCTTGAGTTCTTCCAAGAATGCTTTCTGGGCTTCAGACCAACTCATATTCCTTTTTAAGGCTTCAGATGTGGGTGTAGAGTCAATGCTGCCCCCTTCTGAATTTGGTTATATGTGCTCTTCATAATGGGATTCTAAAATCTTTGTTGTTCCAATCTGTTTTTCCCCATTGTGAGGCACTGCTTCAGCCACTCCCTTCCTTTAGGACTCCCAAGGCTTCAGTTGGTTTCACTATTTTAGGATTTTACACTGGGGCAATAATTCTCTGGGATTTCAGGGTCAAAGATGAGGGGATTAGAGCAGGTAGGGTTTATTCCACCATCTTGCACCCTGGAAGTTCAGGTAGGTGATTTTTAAACATTCAGTCTGCGACTTGATAGACCCAGGAGTAGCTGCTGTCACTGCTGCAGGCCCTGTGTTTGTCTCTTACCCAGCTCTTACAGACCCCCTGTCCTATGGTGATAGGTCTGGGAATTGCCACTGTGGTGGGTGAATCAACTTGCCTGGGCTCACTTTGGCTCCGCTGGTGCAGCCAGCTGTGTCCACCTCCACGTGCTGCATCCGCCTCTGAACAATAAAGTGTTGTTGTTGTTGTTGTTGTTATTTTGTTTGATTTCTGTATCATAGGCCTGCAGGGTAAAATGGAGGGATTGGAAACTTCTAGTTCTTTTGGTAGGTATAGACTGAATAAGTGTACTGTCTGTAACTATGTATGGTCACCACAAAATTCATAATTACTGGATGACATTAATACTAGAACATGATTCTATCATCTCAAGATACTAATGTGTAAAGTCAGGACTACTGATTCCTCAAAAAATAAGCACCTGCTTGGACCAATCAGATATAGCCACCAATGTAAAATTTGGTTTGTTTGAATATAAAAGCTTGCTGATCTTGATGTTTATGGAATAATCAACTGGGGTCTAATTTTATAATTCATTCATTCAATAAACATTTATTAAATGCCTACTGTATGTGAGGTACTCTGTAGTGCCCTGAGGTGAGAGAAAGGGGGAAAAGAGAGAGGTATAGATATGTGCAAATATGGATAAATCATATACCAGGTATGGGAA
>JAQQSW010007495.1:0-13692 GCA_028646575.1 Pseudocheirus occidentalis | reverse complement strand
GCTGGGGCCCTCTCAGCTGCCAGAGCTCTTAGTGGGATGCTGCAGCTCCCCCCCCCAGCTTTGGTTCATTGAAAGCGCACCCCAGGACCACCACTCAAGACCACGATCCAGATCCAGGCCACTCAATGCAAGAGCCCTTGGCCACGATGGATCGTGTCAGCCCCCCTGCTATCTGCAGGCCAAGGGCTCTGAAGCAGTCCAGTGGAAGCCGCTGGGGCTCTCAGACGTTCCTGCTGCTACAGCCGCCTCCCGCTGCCTCTTTGCCCTGGGAGCAGTTTGGCCGGACCCTCTCTTCTCCTTCCCAGTTAGCAAAATCCACTGACCTTTCTCTTAGCCTTTTTTTCCTTCTGGCCTGATAGATGTGGTAACTGTGCCTCCAGTGCAGGGGATCAGCTCTCCTATAGCCAAGGCTCCCCACCCAATGCCCCAGGGCCTGAGCCAGTGCCCCGCCTGCTGTGCTGCCTGTAGCAACAGATGTGCTTTCTGTCTTGTGGAGAGTTTTGGAGCTTGAAAATCTGTTTTAGAGTCCCATTTTATGAGCTTTTTAGCGTGTTTGTGTGGTGTTTTGTTGCTTCTACGCTGCCATCTTGGCTCCGCCCCAGTAATAATTTCTTAATTGCCAAATCTAATAACCTATTCTCAAGTCTCAGTCTTCTCAACCTCTCTCTTCCTCTTCTCTTTGACACTCTCTTATTTCTAAGTTTTATGACACTGCCCTCTCCTGGTTCTCCTCCTTTTTTGTCTTTCTTTGCTATATCTTCATCAAGGTCACAACGACTAACCATGGACATCTTCTAAGATCCCATCCTGGTCTCTCTTTTCTTCTCCCTCTATACTATATGATTTGCTTATATTATCAGCTTCTTATGCTTACAGTTATCTCTTAACAGAGATCTACCTGTTCAACCCTGAATGTTCCCCCTAACTTTCAGTCTCGTATCATCACTATCCTATTGTATATCTGAAACTGGATGTCCCATAGACTTCCTAAATGCCATATGTTCAAAAGTGAACTCATTAATCTATCCTCCACACACTCCTCTTATGCAAATTTCGTTATTAGTATTGAGGGTACCACCATCTCCCCAATAACCCAGGCCCACAGTCAAGATGTCATTCTCAACTCCACACTCTTTCTCACTTCCATGTCCAATCAGTTGTTACTCTAATGTCTCTGCCTTTGTAACCTCTCTTATATAAGCCTCTTTGCCTCCTCTGATACATTTTCCACCATGGTTTTTGTTGTTTAGTTGGTTTTCAATCATGTCCAATTCTTCGTGATCCCATTTTGGGTTTTCCTGGCAAAGATGCTGGAGTGGTCTGCCACTTTCTTCTCCAGCTCATTTTACAGAGGCAAACAAGGTTTAGTGACTTGCCCAGGCTCACAAAGCTAGTATCTGAGGCCAGATTTGAACTCACATTTACCCGACTCCAGGCCCAGAGCTCTATCCACTGTGCAGTCTAGCTGTCCTTCTATTCATGGTACAGACACTTATATTACGTGGACTATTGCAATGGCCTATTGACTAATGTCTCTGCTTCAAATCTCTCCTCATTGCAATCTGTCCTCTAGTCATATATCACACATTTTTTGATGTCCCTAAATTTTGAGTCTGACCATGTCATTCCCCTATTCAATAAACTTGTATCTCTCCCTATTACTTACAAGATCATTTTAAAAAAATTGATCTGGCATTCAAAATCATTCATAATCTCTCACTTTCCTATGTCTTCATTCATCTTACACCTCCAGTTTTATGGAATCCAGTGAAACTGACCTCTTTATAATTCTCACACAATGTATTCCATCTCCTGACTCTTGAGGATTTTCACTGACATCTCCCCATTCCTGGGACTCTCTCCATACTCACTCTCATTCCTATTTTCCCTTGGCTTCCTTGGAATCTCAACTAATGATGAACCTATTTGCAGGGGGTTATTCCTGATTCCATTTAATGTTAGTGCCATCCCTCTGAGAATGCATCCAATTTATCTTTTATCTTATTCATACATATGTGTTTGCATGTTGTCTTCCCAGTCATACTGAAAGTTCCTTGACGGCAGGCTTTTTTTTTGCTTTATTTTGTTTGTCTTTCTTTGTACCTACAGAGATGAGTCCAGTGCTTGGCACATAGTACTTCTTAATAAATACTAGTTGCCAAATTATCTGAATGCAAATCCTTCAAAGTGAAGAAGGGAAGCAAAAAGCAATAACTTTAAAGTAAATATAAAAGGAAAACATATGAATCTCAAAGACAGGACATGTAGAAACAGCTTAAGGATTATAGGTCTCCCAGGAGAACACAAATCAAAAACCTGAAAACCATAATACAAAGAATAGTACAAGAAAACTACCCAGACCTTTTCAACATAGAAAACAACTCTGTTATTTTTTTTAAAGTGCACAGATCACCTCCAGGGACAAACAAATAAACAAACAAACAGATAAAATCCCTACAAACCAAGACACATATTGGTTAAGTTTCCTAATCTGTAAATAACCAGGAAAAAGTTAAATATAAAGAAAATGAAATTTAAATAACACAAGATGATTCTGCACTCAGTAGAAACCACAGAAAGTAATAATATTTTCTAAAGGGCAAAAGAGCTCAAAGTGTACCCCAAGGTGATAAATCCTGCAAACCTGAGGCTCATCATTAATGTAAAAATGTTCAATAACAAAGAGATGTTCAAAACATTCCTAGAAAGAAAACCAGACTTGAAGCAATTAGTTTCTTTTCAAACACCCAAGATAGCAGATTACAAGTATGGTAAGGAAATACACCCACCAAGGACCACAACAACAGAAAAACAAAGAAAAGACCATTAACAGATTTCTTTCTGAAAGTATACAAGGAGACAAGTGTACCCACAGAGTTCAAAATGAATTGATGGTGTAGAAAGGGACTGGAAATGCCATGGACTGAGTTTGACAACACTCCAAATTTTCTTCTAACAATGTGTTGTTGGTTTTGTGTGGAGAAAACAAATTTTAGAAGGAGAGTGAGCAAAAAAGGAGGGGAGAGAAAGAGGAAAGAGGAGTGTGGGTCATGTGCTAATCAACAGTAAGGAGAAATTACAGCAATCTCTTGAGAAGAAGACATCCTCCAGCAGAATGGGCAAGCAAGCCAAAGAAGGGATTGAAATGGGGGGGAATAAACATGAAGTCTTGTTTCAGTGATGCAAGAGGGTACCACAGATAAATATTGTTATCTTAGAGATATTCTATATAGGGAGATAGAAACCTTGCAATGCGTATCATATGCAGAAATTTGGTATTTAGAAATAACCCTCATTCTGGCACAGGAAAAGGAGAATCAGAATCAGAGTTCCATGGGCAACTGTCCTCCATAAGAGTGGGAGGGGATGCACCCAGAAAGGGGATTTCAAAGAAAATCAGAAAAATAAAATAACCATGGGGAGGAAAAAAGTTAATAATGAACTTCATAATCAGGGGCATAGGAAAATTCCGAATATGGGGTCAAAATCCCCAATATCTTCTATAGGAATTATGATTTCTAAGAGTGAGGCATAACAGAAAAGAGGGAAATGGCAGGAAACAAGATTTATGAGGCAATAGTGTAGAATCTGTTTAGAAAAAGGAACCCAAACTGTATCCTTTCAAAAATTTAGTACAGAAACTAAAGGATTAAATCAGGATAAAGACCAAGAATCAAAGAATAAAATTATAGAAGAGATAGAAAGGGAAGATGAATAATGAAGAGAATCATGAGGGGAAAGCAGATATTGCCCTCAATAAGCTTTCATTATGTGGGGTGGGGTACAATGTGTATTCAAGTGAATAACTGCAGAATGTACAAAAACCATAGAAAATAATTTCAAGGGGGAAAAAGTAGAAATAAATCAAGAAAACCCTCATGTAGAAGGAGGTCCCTAAACTGTGCTTTGAAGGAACTTAGGAGTTTAATGAACTGAAAGTGAGAGGAGAATGCAAAGCACCACTTTTACAAAGACACAGGGATTACAAGATGGAATGAGATTTATTTTATGTTATATACTCTCAAGTAAAGTGTCAGAACCTTGAAAACACAGAGAGAACCTAGGTTCAAATTCTACCTCTGACATGACTTTGTGACCTTAGATAAGTCACTTAACATTTTGGGGACTTGGTTTCCTTATCTACAAAATGTACAGATTATACTGAATGGCCTCTAAGGCCCCTTCAAGGTTTCAAACTATGATCCTCCAATTTCTTTTCATTTTGTCTTTGTATCACAAACATTGTAATTAGCAAATACCAGTTGCTACATAAATGTTCCTTGAATATTCTGAGTTTTGAATTAAAAGTCTGAGAGACATAGTGGCTGTGTAAATAATCATCAATGTATTAATTATGGCTAGCAAATAATTAATAGATTGATGTCAGTGGTTTTCTCTTAGAAACCAAAGACAAGCCTTGGGGGTCTCTGAATGTTTATATACCCTTGGAAGAATGGGTGTTCCCAACAGGCAGAAATGACTCTAATTGTTTAACAATTAATGAAAGAATGAATATAATAATGAGAGGTGGGCTTATTCTAATGAAGGGCTGGGGGAACATAACTTTCATTATATCACTCTCAGACAAAGAGACACATCTCTATATGCAAATCATTCTACTTCCAAGAATCTAAACAGAAGGAATTATCATCTACCTAGACCACTTACATAGTTCAACAATGGGATGGAATTCACCTAGATAAGGTGGGGTTTACCTTTTAATGAGACCTAAGATTTTCCGGTTGGATAGGGACCCACCCAAGATGAACCCAGTCTCCTCATCAGCCTTGTCCTTTTTTTTTCTTTTTGGAGGGGGGAATGTAGGACAATTGGGGTTAAGTGATTTGTCCAAGGTCACACAGCTAGATTTTGTGTTGTGTCTGAGGCCAGATTTGAACTCACGTCCTCCTGACTCCAGGGCTGGTGCCCTATTCACTGTGCCACCTAGTCACACCCAGCCCTGTCCTTTAGACATTGTTTTGACTTAGTAACTACATGAGGAAACAGGAAAAGAAAAAAACAAAGAAACAAACACAAAAACCCTATAGCCACCTGATATTAATTGGCTATTAAAAATAATTCCTCTCACGTTTTAAATTGTAATGTAGTTAAAATTGGTTAAAATTGAAATAAAAATCCCCTTTAGGGTAGATTTTCTTTCATGTGTTAATTGAATAAATTAGCCTTGTTAAGTGGAGTATGGTCCTGCAGTAGAGTCCAGTCACTCATTCCAGAAGACATTTTGACAAGGTATCTAGCATTAACATTTTCCTAGAGAACTTTAATTGGTTCTTTTCTTTCAACCAATGTGCACTTATTAAATACATGGCATTGTCTTAGTCTCTGGGGAATACAACTACAAAAATGAAATATCACCTGCCCTCAAGAAGTTCACATTCTGTTAGGGAAAACAGCAAATACACATATAAGTAGATTAAAAAAAATACAAAGCAAAGTAAAAGTAATAGGATAAAGGAAGATGGACATACTAGCAGCTGAAAATAAAGGAAGATATGCAGAAATGGAATTGGAGTTGTGTTTAGAAGGAGCCTCTAAATGGAGGAGACAAAGACTGGTATTTAACACCATGCCCAGCACATAGTAGGTGCTCAGTAAATTCTTGTTCATTAGAATTGACTTGGATGACCATCTTTGAGAATTTTGGTGGCTGTAAAATTCTTCCTCATCCAGCATCATGCTGAATCTTTTTAAACTTAGCTAGTATGCTACTCAGAGAATGAGAGAACAAGCTATCACCAGCTCCCTACTGCATGTGTTTGCAGGACTTGCTAGAGCCTGTACTTAGTTGACATAAATTTTGAGAATGTATGGGCACCTAGTATTTGACTCTATTGACCAGTTGGTCATTGAGAGAGATACTGTCAATTCTCTTATAGTATTTATGCTGCTTTCATCCAATTCTGACACCTGTTTGATGGTTTGCTCCAACACCCCATTCTGCACCCCATTCAAAAACAGGAACTGTACCCTAAGTGCTACATCCTGGTGACTCCTTTCTTCTATTGATTGCATTATCAACTCTGGTGAGTTTGTTCTGTAGTCTTCCACTGTGCCTCAGAAACCTTTTCATCCCTTGAATTCACACCTTGGGAATATCCTGAACCCTCTCCTCTGATTGGATAGTACTTCCTAGATCCTCCATTTAACGAAGTCATCCAGACCAGTTATCTCTTCTTTTTTCACCAAGACACAAGCTGAACTTCTCTATCACACATCTGTTCCCTTTTCACCTTCCTTTGATGTACCACCTCCCCCATTAGAATGTAAGCTCCTTGCATGCAGAAATTGCCTCTCTTTTTTCTCTTATGTTTATATAACCAGCACTTAGCACAGTGTCTGACACATAGTAAATAATCAGCAAATTTAATAAATATTTGTTGACTACCTGACTGCTTAACTGAATCTTTTGTGTTGATGATTTGCAGATCCTGCTGTAATCTCTCTCCTGAGATCCTGTCTTTCTTCACCAAATGTCTACTGGTCTCAAGCTGAATGTCCCAGGGAGCATCCCAGCCTTAACATATTCAAACAAGAACTACTTATTTTCCATACATGGAAAAATGGGAAAATAAACAGATTTGGTATTATAGAATCTGGTTTTAAACCTTACCTCTATAATTTACTTACTACCTGTATGAATTAAGCAATTTATTTAAGCTTCCTGTATCCAAGTTTTCTCATACATAAAATGAGGGACCTGGACAATGTGACTTCTCATCCATCCCTAAATCTACAGTCCTGTGATCTGACAGTATTCCTGCCTTGCCAAATGTATCCTTCATCCATATTTTCCTGATTTCTCTTAAGGGATCCATCATTCTTTGAGTTAATCAGATTTTCTTATACAGAACCATCTTTTCCTAACTCTCCCTCATCACTCTAGTCTAGTCAGTTGCCAAATCTTGTATATCCTACATGTACATATCTTAAAGCCCTTTGTCTCCTCTCACATGAATAATACTCTAGTTCAAACCTTTATTCCCTCCCATCTGGACTGCTACAACAGTGGGATTCCCACTTTCCATCCTCTCCCTTGTCCAATCCATCCTCCATGCAACTGACAAAGTAACATTAAAAGATGGGTCTGATCGTGTGACTCCCCTGCTTGCTATCCCATAGTGGTTTTCCATTAATCATAAAATAAGAGACCTTGAAAGAAACTTCAAAATCATTTAGGTCAAACCCCTCATCTGTTCGGTGAGGAAACCAAGGTCAAAAGACCTCAAGTGACTTCCTTAAGTTTACACAAGTAAGTAACTGGCCAACCAAGACTTGAATTTAGGTCCTCTCACTCCTACATTCAATGCTCTTTCCATAACTCCAAATTCCATCCATATTGACTGTCGCTGTATTAATATATACACTATTTACCCAGGCATTGAAAGTCTCTTACAGTTTGCCTCTGACTTTTATTTCCAGATATTTTATATTACTCCCCTTCCTACACAATATATTCCAGCAAAATTACCCTACTATGTTAACCTGGCTATGTCCTGAACTCGATATTTCACATTTTACTTCCACCTCTTTTCAAAGTGTACCTGAAAAGTACCCCTTTTTCCTTCTATCTCTTAGGATGGCTGACTTCCTTCCACAGTCGCTTCTTTTAACTATGACCTCACCCACCTCAGTTGTTACTGCTTTTCCCGTTTGGTCCTGCAGTTCAGAAAAGGGAGGAAACAGCTCTCAGTCCCTTCTTTAGTTTGTATCAATTGTGCCAATTATTCAAATATTTATCTATAAATATACATATTTGCTTATTATGCCTGTGTCTACTATGTGAGGGAATACTTTTGATTTTGTTTTTATAAATAAAGTAGACAGGGCATTGCTTTTTGTACAGTGAGTTTTTAACGGATACTTCTTATTTCAAATGAAATAGCATTTGTAAAGTGTTTTGCAAACCCTAGAGTACTATATCAAGATTAGAATTGCTACACCATCTAGTTACCTTATTACAGGGAAGGGAACAAATTATCCAATAATCATATAGCCTTTAAAGTACTATATACATACTAGTATATAGAGTCAATAGAGTTTGGGACCTGGAGTAAAGAAGACCTGAGTTCAAATCTACCCTTAAACAATTACTCGCTATGTGACTCTAGGGAAGCCACTTAATTTCTGTCTGTCTCAGATTCCTCATCCAAAAAATGAAAGAATCTACCTTCCAGGGTTGTTGTGAGGATAAAATGAGGCAAAACCTGGAAGTTATTTAGCAAACCTTAAAGAGCTCAGTAAATACTAGGTATTTATTATTGCTGACACAACTGGGTTAGAAGAGCATGGCTTTAGTGAATTGTTACTATGTATTAAATCAAATGAAGTATTAATATCAATTTTGCTAATAAAGTTTAAAAGAATTAAAAATGAATGTACCCTTTAAGCCAGTTGCTTCAAAAGCTGCACAAAGTCATTGCCAGAAACCTAAGTGACTGTCACATTGGGATGCAGAAGTACATTGGAGAGAGTTGTGAATACCAAATCACAGGACCTGAGTTCAAAACCTGACCTTATCATTTGCTCCCTGTGTAATGCTGAGCAAATGTCTTTACATCTCTTGCCTCAGTTTACTCCTCTATAAAATAAAGTGATGGGACTACAAGGCCACTAAGCTCCTTTCCAGCTATACTATGAAGGTGTAATTGTCTTATACTGGTAGGGATTCTCCATGATGTGTTGAAAAGAACAAAAATAGTGCCTGGTGGGAAAAAATGTGACCTGTTTTTGAGATGAATGGAGATGAGTGAAGTATAGAGGCACCAGAGACATTCTATAATTGCCAGTCTTACTGGGTGTTCCTGCCATTTGTCATGTGGTGCTACTTCAAAATGATGTAGGGAAAGCGGAGCATCTGGGCTTGCAGCTGGGGGAGTGTCCAGGCTGACTTTGTGCTAATGGTAGCATTCTATTCAATGTGCTTGCAAGCTCTTGTTTCTTGTTAAAATTAGAACTCACCTGAGCTCCTGCCACACTGAATCCCAATAAGGCCCCTCAGCTACTGATGAATGGAACATTTAGACAGGCCTTTATAATCCCATTTTCCAAATGAGATCCGCCTTTGTGGCAAAGGAATGGCTGCTCTTTCTGAAATTTTCCTTCCACAAATAGAGAGCCTATAAAGAGAAGAATGAACAAACTTTAAAAATAAGTTTCCTTTAAGTCTTCCAAAAGGCACTGCAGGTATATCTATCCATAGCCTTAGTTCTGCCTGAACATGTCTAATCAGAAATTCATGTCTCAAAGAAAAAGACAAGAAATTCATTTTCAGTGAAATGATTTCCACTGAAATCATTAAGAATCAATCAAGAGTGGTAAGAGCCTTTGTTAGAATTGCAGTTAGGAGGATTTGAGTTTAAGCCTTGTCTCTGATACTTCCTACCTATGGGACCCTGGGAAAATTTCTTAACCTCTCTCTGTCTCAGTTTCACCATCTGTAATATAGGGTCACTTAACTCACAGGATTGTTTTGAGGCTCAGCAGCGACAATTAAGTGACTTGCCCAGAATCACAAAAAGTAAGTGTCTAAGTCCAGATTAGAACTGCTACACCCCCTAGCTACCTTATGATGGGGAAGGGAACAAATCATCCAATAAACATTGTGCTTTGAAGGAAGGACCAAGTCCAGTCCTCACACTACAATTCAAAGCCTCTCCTGCTTGAGCTCCTTTAGCTGCATATCCCAGGAAATATCTGTAATTTACTACTTCACTTCCCATAGCTCCTTTGTGTGGTCCCAGGCTACCATTTATACTGTCTCTCCATTCCTGCAGCTATCTGTTGAAGCTTTCCTCTCTGTAATTTGAGATTTCTCCACCCTGTGCTTCTGCTACTAGCCCTAGAAACTCTGCCCAGCTTATGTTTCTTACTCTTGATGATGCCTTTGCCATAACCTTTTCTTTTTTGCTTTTCTTTTTGGAGGGGGGGAGGACAGGGCAATTGGGGTTAAGTGACTTGCCCAAGGTCACATGGCTAGTAAGTGTCAGGCTGGATTTGAACTCAGGTCCTCCTGACTCCAGGGCAGATGCTCTATTTACTGTGCCACCTAGCGGGTGCTCCCCCCCCCCAACCTTTTCTTCAGGTTAATTTCATTGTTCTCTGAGAGGAAGACTGGGGAACAACCTGCCTGGGGGCTACATGACATTCCTTTTTGTTGTCATTCAGTCGTTTTCAGTCATGCCTTACTCTTTGTTTTTCCATTTGGGTTTCTGTTATCAGTCGGCCTCACAGGCTTGCACTGTCTGGTTTACCCAAGATCACACTCAAATAGATAAAAAATGTCCTGAGTTGCACTCTCCTCTGAAGGTGCTCCCCCTTCCTCCTATCTTAGTTAAGATGAATTTGGTTTGTCCCTTCCTTCATGGCCCAGACCGTGTATTTATCTTCCCTGGTCAGCACTGTCATCAAAGTATTTTAGAAGCTTCAGATCAGCATAGTCATTCTTTTTAATTTGTCCATTAATTTTCAAGTATTTTGCTTCTCTGACAAATTATCACACACTTTACGATGCAGGCATTTTTTGCCATCAAATCAAGAAGTTTTTTGAAATTTCATAAATCTTAGATATAGATATTGATATATTCATAAATCATAGATATCTTTAGAGTGGACCTAGTTGTACTCTCTTTGGATAAATCTTGGTCTGCTTCTCTATCCCATTGTTTAAGTCCAAATCTAAGGATCGTAAATGGAAACTCCAGGAAGGATACTC
Organism: Pseudocheirus occidentalis; assembly: GCA_028646575.1. NCBI lineage: Eukaryota > Metazoa > Chordata > Mammalia > Diprotodontia > Pseudocheiridae > Pseudocheirus > Pseudocheirus occidentalis. The sequence continues at coordinate 2,960 of JAQQSW010007495.1, read as the reverse complement.
CTTACCATGTGGGAAAAACAAAAGGATTTCTGTGGAGGAAGAGATCCAACTCAGGTTTTCCCTATAATGCCATGGTCACTTAGTTATTTCATCTTCTTATGGTTTCTTCAAGAGAACAAATGTTTATACTTTGTTCCATTCACCCCTGCAAATTTCAACTCCTCTGAGACTGTGTGAATAGTTTTTAAGAGCAGCTTAAGATGCTAAACTGGTAACAATGTTTCAGAATTAAAGTAGGCCAAACAATTCAGCTCAACAAGTCTTTATAAAGTGTCTAATGGACAGAAAGTACTCTGTTGTCCTGGAGATATACAAATTTTAAAAAGGTCCTGCACTCAAAATTCTGTGAGGGGAGAAGTGCATGTAAATAATTGGAAAAAATAGAAAAAAGAAAAATTTAAGAAAGGAAAAAAAAGTTAAGGAGAGAGAAAGAGACAGAGAGACACAGGGGGGAGAGGAAGAGAAAGGGAGAGAAAAGAGAGAGGGAGACAGAGAGAGAGACAGAGACAGAGAGAGAGACAGAGACAGAGACAGAGAGGCAGACAGAGAGACAGACAGACAGAGAGAGACAGAGACAGAGAAGAAAGAGAGACAGAGAAAGAGAGAGATACAGAGAGAGACAGAGACAGAGACAAAGAGACAGAGAGAGACAGAGAGACAGAGGAGAGAGGAGAGAGAGGAGACAGAGATAGACAGAGACAGAGACACACAGAGAGAGACTTAAAAAAATCTAGAAACATATGTGGCATTAATGAAGCCCAATCAGGGCTGTCTTCATTGATATGCCATAAAACTCTTACCATTTGAATCCTGGAAAAAGTGGGTATGAATCTGTGTGTTGCTATGACAACTGTATCCATTGTTCAACAAAATACTCTTTTCATTGAAGATGGTTGGTACTGAATTGTGACTGGTTTCATACCCACTCTCAGGGTTCCATCATGTAAGTACCCAGGCACTGCCTTATGTACTGTAGCTAAAACAGCAGTACTTTATATACTGCACTTTCAAGCTCTATTTAGTAACCACAAAGCAGTAGGTCATCAATACCATTTAGAGATTAAGAATTATTTTCTCTGAAATATACACGGTATTCCTCTTAATAGGGGACTTGAAATGTTTTTTTTTTCCAAATAGCTTTTTAAGTGGGAGATTTCATCACACCATTGATGCATGTCAAGGCTTACTAACAGAAAAATAACTGAGAGAAACAGAACAAGATTTGTACCCCTAGACAAGGACAAAACCTAGCATACACTTGTATTTGAGTAGACTTAGGGCATGTCTACTCTAGCCAGAAGGAGATAGTCATGGGGCAGTCATCTGGTCATTGGGGCTAAAGTACTATACCCATTGGGGACAATCTTGTCTTAAGATCTTTGATCTGCATTCTCAGAAAGTTAAGCAGATACTTGAACAAATTCCTCATCCCATAATATTCTATGACAAAACTTATGGAATGATTTAATGGTTATATCATTTACTGAATAAAATTTGCAAGTCTAGAGAATTTCAGATTTGCAAGGGATATCAGCAGTCATTTGGACTAAGTCATAGCTAGTAAAGAGTTCTTTCTATAATCTACCAGAAAAGAGCTGAGCTGTAACTAATAAATGTGGTGTGTGGAGCAAGGAAGATGGAATGTGTTCTTATGGATACTTTAAGACTAATATATTTATTTTTAATCATTTATTTATTTTTAGATTTTTTTAATTTTTAATTTTTAATTTTTTTTGGAGGGCAATTGGGGTTAAGAGACTTGCATAAGGTCACACAACTAGTTTTTGTGTTAAATGTCTGAGGCCAGATTTGAAGTCAGGTCCTTTTCTGACTCCAGGTCCAGTGCTCTATTCACTGTGCCACCTCGTTGCCCCTATTTTTAGATTTCAGTATTTATTTTCCCAAGATTTTGACTTACAAATTTTCTTCCTATCTTTTTTAAAATAATTTTTAAATTTTTTTTTTACATCTTTCAGTTTCATGATATTTTTGAATTGCAGATTTTCTCCCCCTCTTTCCCCTACCCCAACCCTAAAACAGCAATCTCACTGTAAAGCCCCTCCCCTGATCGGCTCTCTTACTTTCTGGTAACCGGGCAGGGAGGGTCTCCCTACCCCAGCCCCTGTATATCTTAATCCCTAGTTGCAGGTATTACAGAGCTTTAAATTCTAGATTCTTTCGATTTCTCCCTTGACACCCACCCCCACCAGAAGGACAACCAATTCAATATGGGCTGTGGATGTGTGATTATATAGGACCTTCATAGTGGACATATTGTGACAGTGATCATATGTCCCTCCTTCCTATCCCTCCCCCCTTGTTCTGTTCTCTACCCTGGCCCTGTCCCTTTACTGAAGTGTGTGCTTACAGCATCCCTCCCCCAGACCCTGCCTTCCCCTCCATCATCCCCCCTCTCATCCCCATGACTCCTACTCTCCTGTGTGGCATGATGCACAGTTTAGAGTTTATGCCATTAATTCCCTAAGCCAAATTCAAAGATTGTAATTGAAAGTAAAGTTGTAACAGTTATCCCTGGCCTCTTCTATATGGGATGATTAACCCCATTTTGTCTGTCCCTATCTCCTCTCATTCTAGTCCTCTCCCGACTCAGAATTTTGCCTCTTAAAGTTTCATCCCTTTGTATTCAATTGATCCTATACCCTCTATGGACACATGTACACACATGCTCAGATATGTATTCATACGCATATATAGCCTCCTATTTAGACATATGTGTAAGTACACACATACACACACATTTGTATTCCCTTCCCCTATCCTCATACTAAGAAAAGTTTCATAAGTTACTATTATAGTTTTTCCATATTTGACATGTAAATAATTCAAATTTGGTAAGTTCCTTATGATTTCTTTCCCATGTTTACCTTCTCATGCTTCTTGTGTTTGATTGTCAAATTTTCTGTTCAGTTCTGTTTTTTTCTGCAAGAATGCTTGAAAGT
>JAQQSW010007494.1:0-13692 GCA_028646575.1 Pseudocheirus occidentalis | reverse complement strand
GAGAGGGAGAGAATAAAAGCTCTTGCTATGCTATGCACCAGATGTGGTATTAGGTCTTGAGACAATCCCTGCCATCAAATCCCTGTCACTGAGTATCTCCCCGTCTTATCCTTTCACTGAGTCCTCAACCCTTTACAATGTGTCTTTCAACTTTATCACTCAAATGAAACTGCTCTCTCTAAAGTTAATAATAATCTCTTAATTTACTAATTTGATGATCTTTTCTCAGTTCTAATTCTTTTTGACCAGTTTGCTGCATCTCACTACTGACCACCCTCTTCCTCCTGAACATCTTGTCTCTAGGTTGGTAAATTTTCTTTTTCACAATATTCTCTCTTGGCTCACCTCCTACTTTCTTCCTCAGTCTCTTTTTACTTGCTCATCATCCACATCATTCTTCCCAAACATAAGTGGCTCTGCCAAATTTATGCTGGGTTCTCTTTTTTTCAGTCTCTCTCTCTCCTCTCTCTCCCTCCCTCTCTCTCTCTCTCTCTCTCCCCCCATTCCTCCTCTTCTCATTTAATTATCAGCTCTAAGTAAATGACTCTCAGATCTACATATTGAGAGAAATTATTACTTCTCTCATATTAATAATCAATTACTGAATTAGGACTAAGGTTTTTCCTTTTTTCTATTTCCTCATTCAGAAATCAGCCCCTGTAGTCTATACAGTCAGCTTTTGAAGTGCAGGACTGATAATGAGATGAAATCTTGGGAAAAACCCAGAAAACTTACATCTGATCAAAAGGTAAAGAAATTCTAGGTTAGGTTAGATTGGTAGATTCCAGTACATCACATAGGTCTAGGTAGAAATGCATTCCCTCTTTTGTCTAGATTACCCTAGATAGGTGGTGCAAGTATAGATAAGTCTCTTTGTCCAAGACTGCATGATCAAAGACCTGTGCCCCGCCCACCAGACCCTCATTAGAATAAACTCACCTCTCATAACATTCATTCTCTCATTAACCAATCAGAGTTGATTTCCACCCACAGGGACATCCACTCTTCCACAGGTATATAAGCATTAAGCAGGTTCTTTGGTTTTAGAGAAACAGCTAAATGATCATCCTTTTATTAATTATTCACTAGCATAATAAAATAATTAATTACCCAGAAACTACGTATCTTGAAATTTTTATAGACCAAAATATCAACCCCCAATTTCACCAGACATTTAATCCTACAAAATCAAGGATCTCTCAAACATTTCAAACATGATGACTAAGAGACATTTCCAACTCACCCATTATCTTCTCCCCTAAATCCTCCTCTCTTCTAATATTCCTGCCTCTGCTGAAGGCACCACCATTCTTCCAGTCTGCCAAATTCCTAACCTTGGCATCATCCTCAACTCTTCACTTTCCCTCACCACCCTCTATATCCAATCAGTTGCCAAATCTTGCAGTTTCTTTGCAACATCACCTATCTCATATCCCTTCTTTCCACTCATACAGCCACTACTTTCATTCAGGCTCTCATTACTTCTTGCCTAGATTACTGCAACAGCCTCCTAATATGTTTCTCTACCTTGTCTCTCCCCACTTCAGTTAACCATTACTGCCAAAGGAATTTTCATTAATCGCAGATCTGGCCATCTAACTCTACTCAATTCCAATGGCTCCAATTTCCTCTAAAATAAAATACAAATTTCCTCTGCTTAGCTTTTAAAGCCCTATAATAACTTAGCTCCAACTTATCTTTGTAGACTCACTGGGTGTTACTCTCCCTCCCACAATCGTCAATAAAACCTCCTCACTTCTGACTCCCAGAATCCCTCTCTCCCTTTAAAGTACTGGCCAGGAACCATTTTCTGCATCATGTCTTTTCTTTTTTCTCCCAAATGCTAGTGCCCTTCTTCTTCCCTAATTCTACTGTACTTAACTACTTTGTATATATTTATATTTATTGTTTGCTTATACTATATGCATTTTATATGTATGTACTGCCTCCTCCACTAAAACATAGAGTGTCATGAGTAGGGTTTATTTCACTAATCCTTCTTGTAACTCCAGCATCCAAAATGCAGTGCTTAGTGTTGAATAAATACTTCTTGATTTGTTTAGTGAAGGTGCCTATATTCTAATGGGGGAAGACAACCTATGAAAAGGTACTGAAAAGGGAGGTCCAAGCTAGAGGATACAGGCACTAAAAGAGAAGGCAGCAAGAAATCAAAGCCCCAGAAACCCGGCGGCAGGCTCCTCCAAGTTCCAGTGGGAGGGAGATGAGGATGACAGTCCAATATTTTTACATAAAAATACCAATTTTTTTTTTTGCCTTTTTTTGGGAGGACAGTTGGAGTTAAGTGACTTGCCCAAGGTCACACGGCTAGTTTTTGTGTTAAGCATCTGAGGCCGTATTTGAACTCAGGTACTCCTGACTGCAGGGCTGGTGCTCTATTCACTGCACCACCTAGTCGCCCCCAAAATATCAATCTTTATCCATCATTAACAGCAATTCCTTAAAAATCAGAGCTGTCTAAAACTAGGATAAGCTGACTTAGGAGTAGCAGGTTTCTCATCTCTGTCATGGGGAATCTTTAAGTACACCATGACAGGACTGCTGTGGAGGAAATTCTTGCTCAGATACAGGTAGAATTGATAGAACAATGAAGTCCGTGGTTAATAGAACTAAAAGCAGAAATAGATACTAGAAATCATAAAGTTAAAACACCGCCCCCTTTTAACAAAAGGGAAAACTGGCACCCAAAGTGGAGCTGAGACTTGCCCAAAGTCACCTAAAGTATAAGGAGGAGAGCCAATATCCAAACCCAAGCCTTGGGAACTATAGAAGAAAGAAAATTAAATCTGGACCCAGAAGAACTAGGTTTGAATCTTAACTTTGTTAAGTTACTATTTGTTTGACTTTAGATAAATTAGGCTCTAGACAGTTTTCTTATCCTTCCATTAATGGAGTTTGGGGGAAAACATGAACTGACAAAGAGTGAAGAAAACAGACCCAAGTGACCAACATACACAATGACTCAAATAACATAAAAGAAAATGATTATAAAAGGCAGCTAGACTCCGATTAAATATACAATAATCAATATGGGGGAGACCCAAGAATGTCAAATGCTTTATATACTGTCAGAAACAGTATTTGTTAGTTTGATTTCATTCATATCTTTGTTACCAGAAAAGGCTTTTGTGGTCGCAGAGGGGAAATGTCCAGAAATGTTAACCTTTCTTTACATGCCCAACACTACAGTGACACAATGACCTGAGCATAGTAAGTGCTTCATAAATGCTGTAAAATCCATGGCCCCAAAGAAGATATGCTAGAAGACATTCCCACATCGCTCCTTTACAAATGTGGGAAGTCCATGGGAACACTGCATAAATCTGCAATAAAAACTAGCAACATCAATCAACATTTTCCCCTTGTGTTGATTGATATTGTTGGGGGCTGTTTTCCTCCCTCCTTTTTCTTTCTTTCTTTTTTTTTTTTTTTGGCTTTTTGGAGGGCAATTGGGGTTAAGTGACTTGCTCAAGGTCACACGGCTAGTTTTTGTGTGAAGTGTCTGAAGTAAGAGTTGAACTCAGGTCCTCTTGACTCCAGTACTCTATTCACTGTACCACCTAGCCACCCCCTCCCTCCTTTTTCTTAAAAAAAAAAAATGTTCTTTGTTATATGGGATGACCAACTAGGAAGGGCAGGGGAAGAAGAGATACTAGGACAAAATTTTGTAATGCAAAAACAAGCGATGTCAATGAAACTTTATTTAAAAAAAAGAAATAAATGTTTTTTGACTGACTGGAAGGCTGTGGGATAAGCAATAGGTATTACTGTTCCTTTTTCACATATAAGCAAATAAGATTCAAAAGTCAAGGTCACAGAGTAACATTCAACTCTAGGTCCTCTGATTACAAAGTCAATGCTCCTTTTATTATACCATATTATATAATAACTAAAATAGCTCCAGGTAGCCTAGGGTACCAATGAGATGTGTGAATACATGCATATTCATATATATGCATACAAGTACACACACACACACACACACAGGAATTAAGAGCTGCATTGGCAAAGGGAGTACCCATACCAATAAATTCATGGATTTCAAAAAAAGCATAGAATTTAAATTCTTTCGTAAGTGAAAAGCAATGTCACTTTAGTACTGTTTTATTAGAGGCTTCTGAAGACCTGAAAGATGTGCTAGAAGATAAAATATTCACATATTATCTATCTATATATAGATATATACATATACCTGTTCTATAAGACCTTTCCTAAACTGTGTAGATGAGGAAAATTCAGATCTGTGCTCTGTTTATCTATGTTCTACTCATTTTGCCAGTCTAAAAGATAAATTCTTAAACCAGGGAAATGTGGTCTCCACGGCATCTGACAGACTATGTGAACCCTGATAACTCAGTGTTCCTGTATGACTTCTGACCTGTACCTGGTGTCATGGACAGAACGCTGGACTTGAGTTGAAAGCCCAGGGATTAATTCCAAGTTTTACTCCTTTCTGGCTGAGTGCTCTTGGACAAATCATTTCCCTTATTTGAATCTCCATTTCTTTCTCTATAACAAGGAGCTATTTGTGCTCCTGACCTGACAAGGTCACTGTAAGTACAGCACTCATAAACTATCAAGTGCGCTTTCAATAGTTCTTCAGCTTAGCAGATGGTCTTAATGAGTGTCTGAGGGGGAAAAGTCATCACCTTCTAGCCACCATCACTGATAATGGTCCTTGGAACAAAGTCAAACAAGGTGCCCCTAAGACCTGACTGTGAAGCTGTTCCAGCTGGCGCTTGCTCTCTGTTGACAAAGACTTCAAAAACCATCATCGTTTCTATAGAACGACAGAGACTTCAGGGAAGCTCCTGCAATAATTAAAAGAATTGTCAACTATGAGTTCATTATGATATTTACGATTCCCGTGACATGAAGTCTCTCTCTAGAGAAAAAATTGGGTAAAAGGAGGTCAATTCAAACTCTGACTTTCTCCTGGGGAAAGCTAGAAATTAGCCTCTCCCAATTAAACACTGTGCTTACAGAGAAGATTGTACAGGTAAATTATTTACCAGGTAGTCAATAGTAATATTTTCTTTCTTTGTTTTCCTTTTGCCAAATAGGGGTAGGGCTAGAGCTGTTACTACTGCCACAGAATTAAAAGAAAAATGGTCTATTCCTGAAAGCAGAGCACATTAAGGTCCAAGAGAACTGAAATTGAGATAAAACCTGGCAAAGAAAAGGAAAAAAGGTAGACATAATTAAATTCAACAGTTCTGGAGTCAAAGGCACTGAAAAATACTTAAGAAAAGAATGAACAAGGGCCAAGAAGAAGAAATAAAGGAACCCTGGGCAATTGCTGCATTTATCAACAGTACCTGGAAATGTCAAACATTTGTGCCCCTCTATTTAGCATTCTGCCATCCTCATTCTGAGGCAGAGAACAGGCTCATATAATGGACAGAACAGAGGCCTAGTGTTACTTCAGGCTGCCTGCTCCTGGGTAGTCCTCTGAGGATGGGAAAACAAAAGGGAGCTCAGCCAGTACAATTCAGATAAGCAAGGACTAGGCTAGTACATAGCTTCATTGTCCATTAAGCCTACAATTCTAGCATGCAGTGGATCAGACTCTGGAATGACACAAAAGTCAACTATTGACCACTGACATCCACGAACATGTTCAATCCCCACAATAAATACACCAGGGAGAAAGGCCCAGGTCCCAGCATTCTGAGCCATCCTGTTGCATTGCTTCTCTAGCCTCAACCAGACCGCCTGTCTAGCAATAACACCAGTCACTCTTACTCCAGACCACTTAAGAGGGCAGTCTGATGGTTCCTTTCTTACATACAGTGCCTGAGATAGTCGGGCAGAATTGCTGTTGCAACCTGTCTATGACTTTACCCAGCTGCTACTGTGGCCCCCAGCATCACGGGAGCATCTGAAGAGAATTTCCCAAGAGTCACACAAGTTGACAACTGTGTTCTCTTCTCCCACTATACCATGATGTGTCCCATTTTCCCTATCATATTGACACCCAGAAATCAGAAGACCTGGGCTCTAGTCCTGATTTGGCCACATAAATTTACATTAAGTGTCTGGTGTATGTAAAGCATTATTCTAGGAGTTAGGGATACAAAAGCAAAAAGGAATTGGCCCCTGCTCTCAAGAATCTTACATTCTGCTGGGGAAATACAACAAAGGGTCATAGACTTAAGAGTTAAAAGGGATCCCAAAGGTCATCAAGTACAATCCTCTTATCCTACAGATGAGGAAACTGAGGCCAGGGTTTAAGTGACAACAAGGTCACACACAGTAATAGATGGGGGGGGGAGGAATTTGAACCCAGGTGTTCCTGATTCCAAGTTCAATTTCCTTTATACTATGTCATGCTGCATCTATGAATCCAGATAGGTAGAAACAAATTAAATACAACTTCAAGAGGAAGCCAGCAGGAACAACTAGGGTGATCAGAAAAGGCTTTACAGGAGGTGGCCCCTGGGCTGTACTTCAGAGACAGACAGGGATTTTTAGGAGGCAGAGGTAAGGAAAGCACTACACTCTATACACGGAGAACAAATCCTCTGCACAAAGATACAGAGGCAGGAGATGAAATGTCAAATTCATGTAACAATTAGCTGGTCAGTTTGGGGGAAAAAAATGGAAATACATCTAGGGAAGTGAGATGGAATAAGATTAGAAAGGTAGTCATGAAGAAGATTTTAGAGAATTTTAAATCCAAGGCTCATTCAGGCTTTATATTTTATCAGAAAGGTTAACAAGAAGGCATGGGGGGGGGGGAATGTTAGTAGAGGAATAATATGGTAGGATCTGTGTTTTAAATATCAATTTAGCAGCCATCACCAAAAGGCATTTAATTAGATGCTTAGTATGTGCCAGTGCTGAAGCTAAGTGCTACAGAGTCAAAAGAAAGGTAAAAATATGGCCCCTGTCCTTAATGAGCTCACATTCTAAGATGGGAGGCAACATGCAAACATCTGGACATCCAAAAGACAGACAACGTAAATGGAATGTAATCTTAGAGGGAAGAAAAGAAAAGAAAAGTCTCCTGCAGAAGATGGGATCTGAACTGTCTTTAAGAAAGCTGATGAAGGCAGGAAGTAGAGATGGGGAATGAGAGCATTCCACGCATGGGAAACGGCCAGCCCAAAGGGGGCAGAGTCAGAAAAGGGATGGATTGTTCTGTGCTATGTGGACAATGAATGTGAGAGAGAGAAAAGACTGGAAGCAGGGGACCAAAGAGAAGGTTATTTCAATAGCCCAGGCAAGGGTGATGATGTACGTGTAAACTGAGGTAGGAGCTATTCAAGAGGAGGAAAAGGGAATGTATGGGAAAGATGTCATAAACATAGAATCAGTAAGACTTGGCAATGTGCTTAGGAATAAATTGGATATAGTACTGAGGGAAAAAGATGAATCAAGGGTCTCCAAAACTGCCAGTCTGAGTGACTGCAAAGATTTGGAGATGGCATGGATTTAGGTGAAAATATAACTTCTATTTTGGATATAATCAGTTTGCAATTACAATGGAACATTTAGGTGGGGATATCTAGTAGGCAATTGGTAATGTGACATTAAAGTTTACAAGAGAAATTATGGTGAGGAGTTGTATTATATATATATATATTAGAGACACCTGCTTAGAGATGAAAATTGAACCCATGAGAGCTAACTAACTAGTTATTATAACCCTGGGTCTATCAATTCCCATGGGGCCTCAGGATCCCCTTATGCAAAATGAGAAGATTAGCCAAGATAAACTCCACAGTTTCTTCTAGATTTAATCATTTAGATTTCTAATATTGTGTTCAAGAATTTTTTTTAAGCAAACATTTGTTTTTGGTTGAGAATGACTCTATAGTTGCTGCCACGTTATGAAGCTGTCAGCCTGTCTTGGTCTTAGATTAGCTTGTGCTACAGCCCAGCTATGATTCCATCAAATTTTTCAAGTTGCTTTTGACCATGTAAATATTTTTTTCTATTTCAGAATTCCCTAGACCCCAAAATAAGTAAAGGTAGTACTTAGTGGAGCTGGCATCTGCCCTATGGCTATGCAAATGACTTAAATTTCAATTCTGCCTTGGCAACACTTCCATCTTTACCATAAATTCTGCTCCCAGGGTTTTAAGATTTCAGGATTTTAGAAGTTACTTCGAAAGGCCAGCTATGGTACCTAACAATCAGAGAAATAAAACAGGATCCTTTCCTGATATCCAAGAACTTGCACAAGCATGCATATATACACACACATACATATGGTCATTTAATAAATAAGGTGGAAAATAAATCCTATTGTACACATTTCATTCAAGAAAGAATTAAGAGGGAAAGGGGAATTAAAGGAAGGATAGATAAGGGATTAGTCCTAACAAAAACAAACTCTAAGTAAGGCTATACACAAATACTTAAAGCTCTTTTTTAGGTGGCAAAGAATGGGAATGGGGCGGGGGGATACCCATCCATTGGGGAATGGCTAAACAAGTTAATGGTACATAAATATCTGATGGAATGCTATTATGCGGCAAGAGATGATAAAGGGAATGGTTTCAGAGAAAATTTTGCATGAATTGACTTGAAGTGAACAGAACCTGGACAATAAGTTACACAATGACAACAAAATGATACAAACTGGAAGCAGAGAGCAATTGGAGGGCTCCTGAAATAGTCCAGGGAAAAAGTGAAGAAAGCCTATGTGAGGGGAAGGATGCAAGACATTGTGGAAGTAGAGCTGACAAGACCTACTTATTAGAAGTGAGAAATGAGGATGTCAAGGATAGTCAAGGACGTCACCAAGTTTGATGGTCCGGAGGACAGTGCCATCCTCGACAGAAACGGTAAAATTAGGAAGAGAGATAAAGACTTTAAAAGCAGTACAAAAATAAAGAAGAACACTGTAACTACCATGAGCACGCTGGGAATCAAAGAGGAAATCAGAAAACACAACTCCTTCCTCTGCGTGGGTGGCAAGCTTTGGGTGTGAAACAATGTATATAACACAAAATTTGGTTAATAGTTAGTTTTGTGAAACTGTTATTTTTAAAACCACTCCGCTATAAGGGTAACAAAATAAATACAAAGTAATTCGAGGGCACGAGCAACTGGGTGGATCCAGTCTTCCCTGCCATAAGGTGGCACTGGAAGTGAATCTTCAAAGAGAATCGGAATTCTAGGAAGTGGGGAGAAGATACATTCCCAAATGAAGACAGTTAAGAAAAAAAAAATCAGTAAAACAAAAAATTTTAAATACAAAGCACTACAGAAAAATTTTTTTCATGTGGTTTAATGACAGAACTGTAGCTAATTTCCATATGTAGGGAAAGAACAATGGATTAGAAGTGAGAGAAGCTGGATCTGAGGTCTATTACCTTTGTGACCTCAGCCAAGTCATCTCCTCTCTGGGCTGCTGTTTCCTCATGTGTAAAATGAGAGCTTTGCAGCTCTAAGTCCTAAGATCCTATGAAAACCACAAAATGGTCAGCATTTTCCCTGCCAGGAAGAATGCCCACAGAATTTGAGTATAAATGCCACCCTCCCCAAATGGTTACATACCCAGACTGTTTAAATTAGTACTAAAGAACAAACAATACATGCATAGAGTATACAGGAAACCAGCTGCTTCAACCACATCCATCTGAAGATGTTTAGCCATATTGTGGATATTCTGGTATCTATGTCCCCCATCCCTTTTCATTTTGCAGGGTTCAATCTCCATAAATAAAACTTCCCTAGGATTTTTCACTCCTTGCAAAATACATGCTTCCCATATAAACCAAAAAGCCCCGATTTCAGTGCTATGGGAATCACCTTCCATGGATAGAGACTGACTGTAGCTCTCTTAATAAATGGTCTTTGTGAGTTTCTATGGCCAACATGAGCATATAGGTGGCACACTGGATAGAGCACCTGGCCTACAGTCAAGAAGACTGTAGAGTCAAGAAGACATCTTTCCTGAGTTCAAATCTGACCTCACACACTTGTTAGCTGTGTGACTCTGGGCAAGTCATTTAACTCTGCTTCACTCAGGTCCTCCATCTGTAAAAATGAGTTGGAGCTGGAAATAGTAAACTACTCCAGTATGGTTGCCAAGAAAATCCCATATGGGGTCAAAAAGAGTCAGACTGAAATGACTGAACAACAAAGTGGCCCACATACAGTTGATTCTTTCCAAACTTAATTAGGGAGTCCTCCAATGATTACTGCACAGTCAATCACTGAGCAGTCAATCACGCCAATGTAAATTACATATAAATGATTAATTTTTTTTTTGTTAGTGTGGAGCAGTGGAAAGAGCTTGAGACCAGGGTTCTAATACTTTCTACCACTGACCTTAGCAACTTATTTCCACCCCCCTCTATTTTCACGTCTGTAAAATGAGGGGGTTGCAAAAACAGTTCATTTAAGCTCTTCATAACTCCAACATTTATGAAGTTATTATTCTAAAACATGTTTTGTAGTTTCCCAATGACAGCACTGCTATAACTAGGAGGCACTTATGTCTTCCTATTTTATTGGAATGGAACAGAGAAGAATTCCAAGAAATAATTATTTCCTTCTAGAGGAGGAAAAGATGCTGGAAGCAGAACATGGACCCCACTGGCACAACCTTCAAGACATCATGGTACAAAAGAAAAAAGAAACTAGGACTGTTCCCCACTCAAAGAAAAGAATGTCACTATTCATATTAAATAACTACTCATAAAAAAAAAAGTCATGGTAGGGGACGCAGAACCAGGACAATACATACAAGGACGATAATGTTATAAAAATAAATTTTTTTTCAAGATATTGTACTGACCCTGAAGTCAGGGGAACCTGAGTTTAAATCCAGCCTCAGATACTTACTAGCTACTAGAACCAGGGCAAGTCACTTAACTCCAAGTGCCTCAGAGAAAAAAGACATTATGGAAGGGTTTCTTTGGGTGTTTATTGGGTGGCCAGTGTGTGAAAATTTATAAATAGAAAATATTTTTAAAAGAAAATAAAGTAACAATAATGATGACAATTCAAAGGTCTATAAGAGACCCTATAGTTAAACTAAGTCTTTTACTCCCACTACTGAATCAAGAGCAGTAGAAAACCTCTTCAGGAGGTGGGAAGTCATCTGGGGAAAATCAGCTTTCTGGTAAGTCAAGGAAGTAGAAAAAGTTCAAGGAAAAGTTTGAAGACAAAAGAGAATTTGTCTATAAAGAAGCCAAGTCACTATAGGACACAGTGAAAGGAAAGTAGGTAAGGTTACAGCTTTAGGAAAACAGGGTTGTGGGGAGGTAAAACTGGGAGGTCAGTCCCAGACAAGCTGAGAGTTGAGAGAGAAAAGAGATCATGGGAAGGGAGGTTTCTATACGAAGGACAAGTATAGATAAAAAAGTAAATATATTGGAAAGTAAGGTAGGTATGCATATTTGTAGGAAGAAGAACATTGGATTCAAAGTCAAAAGACTCAAGTTAAATTCCCACCTACAAAACAGTTGTAAATGTTACAGTCAGGTGTAATAATGATAATTATTATTATTATGAATCATTCATATTTACAAGAGTTTATAAAGCACTTACCACCCTACAGGAATAATGTTAGCTAACTGTTTACTCCACTTTGCATATCAGTAAACAGGATGAGAAGTGAGATGATTTGCCCAGGGTCACAGAGCAGATTCAGAACAAGCATATGACCCCTGGTCTAAGTGGCAGATCTGGACTTGAATCCCTCAGAGTCAGGAATCTGGGTCTACAACTTCAAACCCCATACTTGATAGGTGTGTGACTCCCTAACTAAGTCTCATTTTACTTACTTACTTACCAGTCTCCCTAAATCATGGGGCTAGTATAAGGAAGAGGACATGAAAATAGTGCAGTGGATAGAGTACCAGGTCTGGAGTCAGGAAGACTCATCTTCATGACTTCCAATCTAGCCTCAGATACTTACTAGCTGTATGACCCTGGGCAAGTCACCTAAACCAGTTTGCCTCAGTTTCCTCATCTGTAAAATGAGCCAGAGAAGTGAATGGCAAAGCACTTCAATATTTTTGCCAAGAAAACTCCAAATAGGATCACAAAGAATCTGGCATGACTGAAAAACAACTGAACAACAACAAAATTTGTGAGGAAAGCTCTTTGTAAAGCCATAAAAATAAAATCTAAAGAGCTAAAGAAACATCGACTACTGGATTTCCTCTAAATTTCTTTTCAAATTGCCAGAGATAACAAATATTAAATGGAGCCAAAGAAAAGTCATGTCAAATTCCTTCCCCCTTCTCCCTCCAAAACCGATTCTCATATCACAACAAAAATACATGAGTTCAGATTTTTCAAAGTATATAAAATTACTTGCAATATTTTTCTTTTCTTTCCTTCTTTAAATATGTATATGTATTTTATATATGTCTAAGTTCCATAAGCTAAATTTTTCTTCTAAGCATTAACAGAATAGTTATTACATATATATCGATTAATATGAAAATCACAATTCCCTTCACAATATATTTCGAATATTGAAAAGTAGGTTCAAAGATTCAAGAGAATGGTTCCCAGGAATAGGCATAATAAGCCCATGCAAAGCTGTTATAATTCTGACTCCCAAAAAACTTATTGTGAGACTCTCAATTATTGTTGATCTCTAGATCTCATTTTCCTCATTGGCAAAATAAATGTGAGAGAGAAGCACACAGAGACAGGTACAGAGACAGAGCGAGTTATTACCAGGAAGTGGCTCTCCCTGGACTTTGAGCAGAGTAACTTAAAATGTAATTGGCTAATTAATATTAAACCACATATTAAAAGGACCCCTTAAATTCATACACTATCCTGTCTTTGCCAGGACCAACAGTTTTTTCCTCCTAATTTCTTATCACAATACTAATAAAGTTCTAGTGACCTCACCTCCATTCCTCTCTCTGAGTTGTTAGCATCTTCTCTGGCTTGAAATTACTTTCTATTTACTTACTTGCACACATTTTATATCTCCCCCAGCTGAATGAAAGCTCCATGATGAAAGGAACTGTTTCATCTTTGTCTCTGTATCCCCAGCACCTGGCACAGCACTTTGTAACACAGCTAAAATTTAATATATAGTTACTGAACTGAATTGCTAAAATAAAAAATAAGACAATCCAAGAAGTGTACATTTCCCCTGACATTCAAATTAGGCATACTTATCCTCATAGGCCTTTGCACTAAACTATGATTTCCTCAATTAAAATACACAGTGGGGGTGGAGCCAAGATGGCCGCATAGAAGCAGCAAGGTCCCGCAGCTCCCACACCGCCACCCTACACCCATAAAATATGAGCCCAGACAAAGTCTAGGAACGTCTAGGACTCTCAGACTCACAAAAATACAGAGAACACAGCTCTCGCTGAAGGCAGCTTGGCAGCAGGGACTCAGCACGGCCCGGAGCGAAGGCTGGAACAGCCTGAAGCCGAGACCGCAGCCAGGCCTGGGGCAGTGGGAAGGAGCTGAGCCGAGCCCCGCAGCCAGCCTGCAGAGGTTCTACAGCCTCCAGCACCTCCACATCTGCCAAGGGTGAGGAGCAGGACGGGAGAAGGGCAGCTAGCACCAAAGGAGCAGAGAATGGCCAGCCCAAAACTGCAGCCCCTGCCAGGCAAGACCTCAGGGCAGCCAGGAGGAGCAGGGGAGCCTCCCAAACAGCAGCTTGAGTCTACTTCAAAGAAAATCTAAAGCACCGGCCTAAGGGGATCTTTAAATCTTCAGATACAGTTC
>JAQQSW010007493.1:0-13692 GCA_028646575.1 Pseudocheirus occidentalis | reverse complement strand
CTAGCCCTATACTACATCATTTTTATGGTTCCCTAACCAGGAATTGAAGCCAGGCCACAGCAGTGAAAGTGCTGAATCCTAGCTACTAGACCCCATTAGGAGTCTGACCTTGTCTGTTAGAGGATGATTCTTAGAGTCGAGAAAGGCTGGTGTCAAATGGGATCATATATAAGATCAGAAAGCAGCAAGGAATGCTCAGAAGCCACCTAAGCCAACCCCCTTATTGTATAGTTAAGGAGAACAACACCCAAGGACATGCAATGTCTTGCCTAAGATCACACAGATAGTATCAGAGATAGGATTAGATTCCCATCCCTCTAAAAGTGTGAGCTCAAGTACATCACTTAACCTCTCAATACCCCATGGAAATTCTCTAAGACTATAAATCACAGAATAGGTACTGATCATTGCTAGAGGGAGTTCGCTTATTGGCATTTCCTAACACTAATTAAATTAGAGGTCTGGTTCCTCCCACCCCCCAAAATAATAATTGTGCAAATATGATAGATTGAGTTGTGGCTCCACTTTGAAAAAAAAGAGTATATTTTTCTTAAAATACCATGCTCTGCTTGCCAGTGGAGAAACAGCTCTATTCCACCCCAAAAGAAATAAAAGTCTAGGGGTGGCCAGGTGGCACAGTGAACAGAGCACCAGCCCTGGAGTCAGGAGGACCTGAGTTCAAATCTGGCCTCAGACACTTAACGCTTACTAGCCGTGTGACCTTGGGCAAGTCACATAACCCCAATTGCCCATCCTTAAAAGAAATGAAAGTCTAGAGTTAGTCAATTTAGCAAGGACCTTCCATTTAGTTGATGGATGTCAGCAAATACTTTCAAAGGAAGGGGTTTTAAAGAAAGGTGCGAATTAAGGATTAGTCTAAGTACATGTAGAAAAATGTTAAAGCATTTATGTTTTTTCGTTCTTTCAAGCTATGAGCTACTCTAAATCTATAGGAGAAAGTGAAAAATCTTTCCACATATAATCAGTCTTAGATGTGATCAGTTGACAGAACTTTCTCTATTACCTCTACCTGTAAAGGGCTTTCTCTTTCAATTTATTAGTTTATTTTTTTGTTCAGTCACTTTGTCTTATAGCTGTAGTCAGTGGAAGAAATTCCTCAGACCTAAAGTTTTCAGATTCAAATGAATTGTCATTGCTTAGGGGGCACAGCATGGACTGCATTTCCCACAGTGGTTTGTCCTGGGGGACCCTGTCATTCTGGGCAATTCTTGTCCATCTTTTCCCATACATCTTCTAAAGGGAACCCAATCAAACTACTGAAGACTTTTCTTTAGGTCTTTTCATGTTTTCTAGTTATCAGTGGAACACTGTGTCCTATTATCTCTTGTTCTTTTCTGATCATGACTTCAAAACAAAGCTATGCAGTCTTACCAATTCTATTTTATATACTATTGAATATTCTAACATTTGCAACATAACAGGGAAAAAAGAAGTTGCTAGGTTAGTGCTGAAACAGAAATAGCATTGGAAATTGGAAAGAGCACTGATGGGGAGTCAAAGGTCCTGGATTCAAATTCTGACTCTGAAACTTATTACTGGTGACCTTGGACAAATAATTACTACTCCTGCACTCCCTTCCTTTGATTATTTTTTCCTTCCCAAACCTCTATTTTAAGTAAAATGACCAGGTCACACGTGTCTTCATTCTTCTTTGAACTCTATTCCTGACTTTGGAATTTCTGTACCGTATCATAGAGGCCTTCTCACTCTGGATATTCACTGTATTCACAGATTCAAGCCTGCTTCTTATGCACATGAACACAATGAGCCCAGGCACATCACTGAGCTTCCTAGTGCCCACAGGTGATTTTTGAAGACTCGAGGTTAAAGAGAATTTACCCTTGAAGGAATTTCTTGAATCAGGAGTTCCTCTTCCCAGTGAAATCAAAGGCCCTGTACACACGCATTTTTAAAATGTAATACATCTTTGTGGGAACCATCTATTGGAAAAATTGAGCCATATCAATATCAATTTTTCTCAAAGTAAATAAAGCCAGAAGACAAAAAGAATCTCAGCTAAATGAAAGTTTGACTCACATGTTCTCTTTGGATAGATGAACAAAGGAATTGGCACAATGAATGTCTCTTCATGTGTCTCAAGACAACGAGAAGCATAATTTCATGGAACACTTGATCTTCTGACTTTTCAGTGCTTATCATAAAAACAAGCCAAAAGACCACCATGAAAATAATCATGGTTTCTATACCAACACAAAATGCAGAGGATATAGAGATAAAAGAATTATATTAAGAACCTGATATGATCCTCCAAACTGAGTTGGCATAGACTTGGATAAATAGTCACTTTAATGCAAAAGAGAACATAAGGAGAAGGAAGAAAAGTGATTAGTGATTTGTTCTTTTCAGTGTCAGAGGGCAGAACCTAATTCACTCTTTTTTTCCTCATCTCTAATAATTATATGCTAATTATAACTATCTAATGATGAGGTCACTTGACCCATAGGGCAAGAGAAGTTATGACTAAGGAAAAGTTAGAGAGAAGTAACTAGCAAGCTGGTGGCTATACTTGCAGGCTTCTGGCATTTGTTTTTAGAGAGAAGCTTAGAGTTATTAAAAGCACTTCATGAAGTGAAGTGAGCAGAACCAAGAGAACATTGTACACAGTTACAGTAATGTTGAAGGAGGATTAACTGTGAAAGACTAAGCTACTCCAATCAATACAATGATTCAAGACAATTTCAAAGGGCTTAAGAAGATAAATTCTGTCTCCATTCGAGGAGAGAACTGGTGAACTCTGAGTAAAGATTGAGGCATACTTTTTTCCTTTATTTTTCTTACTTTTTTTTTTTGAAACACAGTTAATATGGAAATGTGTTTCTCGAGGCTTCATAAATCTATTGCTTCCTTCTCAGTGAGTGGGGAATGGGCTAGAGAAAGGGAAAGAATTTGGAATTCAATTTTTAAAAACGCATGTTAAGATGAATCATTTGTAATTTTAAAAATATCTATTTATTTTCAATTTATTATAAATTAATATTAATTAATTTGTTATTTAAAATAATGCCTTTTTAAGCACTACATGGTTTCTCAAAGTCACTCCAGTGTGTTAGATGCCTCCTGTTCAGTTTTGGGCCCTATTTAATGTGCATGCAGTGCCTGTACAGTATATATTTAATGATAGACTAGTTCTATGGTTTATTCATCTTTCATCATATGATAGTCTGGGCAATAAGCATTTTTCATTCACTTTTTTTTCCTCTCTATATATGTTCAAATAGAAACTTTTTGAGTTACATTCTGTAATAATGATATTCTGTAATATTTTGGGGCTTGATGCAATCCACAAATGCCATCCACAAGCTGGAGCATTTTCATTGTATGCCAGATATATTCCATGACATTGGCAAACACCTTTAGTGCATGTGTCTCTATGTTTTGTTTCATGTTATGCAACAAAACATCATTAAAGTTGTTATTGTTATCATTAATAATAGCTATTTATTAGTGTGCTATTATTAATAGCATTATCATTATATTATTTACAGCTATTGTTTTAGTGTTTTACAAATGTTGTCTCATTTTGACCTCATGCAGCCCCAGGAGGAAGGTATCCCATTCTACAGACCAGAAAACAGAGGCAAACAGAGATGACTTTCTCAGGCTCACAGAGTTGGAAAGTTTCTGTGGCCAAATTTGAACTCAGGTTTTTCTGACTACAGACCAAAATTCTATTTACTGTGCCACGTAGTTGTTTCTACATCTACATATTAAAAAGAACTGTTATGGATTTGACATTTGATATGAACTTACCCTTCCATAAGTAATTAAGGGGGAATTTCATTCTAATATAAATTTCTTTTTTTTTTGACAGTCATTGAATGATAAATGCACTGATATCCTGTATTCTCTATATATTCCAGTCAACTATGTGACTAAGGCCTACACTGTAGAGTCTCATTTACAAAAACCTTTCTGTTTCCTTCTGAAAACTGCATCAAATGTCTTTTGATTGGTACGTATGTTAATTACTGTGACAAAGACTTTTGTTAGATGAGAAAATAATCTTTGTGTGCATGAGGAATAAAATCTGATTTGATGTCTATAGATTGGGTGAAAATTTGCTTATCTTCACAAAACCTAAATGCTTCTTTTGTAAGTATCTAACATGACAATAAGTCATGTCCTATCTCATTTTTTAAAAATGCAACTTTTAAAAATCAGCCTGGTTCCTTCCATATGTACTCTTTTAAAAAAAAAATCTCTCTTTTAAGAAAACCGAGGTTTGTTGAGACTCTTGAATCCTGGTGACTCAGCTTCTTAGACCAGTGAAAACCATTTAATTACGGCTATTTTCTGTCATTACAAATTACACAGCTTAAAAGGCCAGCTCTGATTGACCACCTAACTTGATGATATTTGGGGAAGAAGCTTATCATTAGCTATCATTTACATTATGAAGTCAGCCCCTTGGGGGGAAGCCACCTTAAAATCTGAGCTTGTGACGGTCTAGGGTTGTTATAATAAGCTATAAATATGAATTGGTTTATACAAATAATGAACTCGGACAGCTAGGTTGCACCATGAAGAGAACACCAGCCCTGGAGTTGGGAGGACCTTAGTTCAAATTTGGCCTGAGACATTTAACATGTGTCCTGGCTGTGTGACCTTGGTCAAGTCACTTAACCCCAATTGCTTTGCCTTCCCCTCTCCAAAAAAAAAGCAAAAACAAATAATGATCTCCTAGCCAGTCCTCTAACAGCCTCTTAATGACTGTTAAGACACATTAAATATACTTCATATTGACCTCAGCTTAGGTATTGTTGATTCAAAACTGATAGTTACTGGTATATTAAAAAAACAACCTCCTGTGCGTTAATTCTAAATGAGACATGTCATTAAAAATGGATGCATTGCTCTCACCATACTTCATAGTTAGCCAAGCCTCATTACGTGTTAGAAAGCTACCATAGTAACTAATGTGTCAGCCACAATAAAAATTAGTCCTCTTCAATGCCTAAAGGAAAGGCCATGGATAGACCAAAATATGTAAAGCAGCATTTTTTCGGTAGTAAATAACTAGAAACAAAGCAGGTGTCTGTTAATTGGGGAATGAACAAACAAGCTACACTACATGAATGTAATGGAATATTACTGTGCTGCAAGAAATGATGGAGATGATGAATACAGAGAAGCATGGATTTATATGAACCAATGCAAAGTGACAAAAGCAGAACCAGGAAAAGAGTATACAAAAACCGACACTATAGATGCAAGGAATAGTAACAACTAAGCAATTGAAACTGAGTGATGTGAAACAGTAATGGCCCAGCTTGACCTCAAGAGAGACATATTAGAAAATACAGATCCCACTCCTTGGCAAATGTGGGGGACTGTGAGTGTGGAATTAGAACATCAGCCTCTTGAGCACAGGGAGGGCTTTTACCATTCTTTGCATCCCCAGAACTTAGCACAATGCTTGACACATAGTAGGATCTTAATGGATGCTTGTTGACTTGTTGACTCTACGTATAATGGCAGATTTTTTCAATATATTGGATAGTTTGGGTGAGCGTGGGTGTTTTTTGTTCCTCTGAGAGAAGATGGAGTTAGGAAAATAGTGGATTATGTAGATAACATAAAAACAAAATATATCAACAAAAATGCATATTTAAAAGTCTTTCATATCATATTCATAGGCTCTCTTTAGACCTTTTCCCTCTCATATTTTGAAAAACTAATTAACCAACTGCAACTTTATTTTTTTTTCTATAAGTCTCCCATGACTATAAGATGTTGTACATAGCTATATACATTTTATACAACTTGGCAACCTCCCTCATCTCACAAAATCTATTTCGAAATAGGACAAAGCATGGAAAAATGTCTTAAGCAATAGAAATGTAAGCGTTAAGGCATGCTGAGAACCATTATTTTATTTTGTGTTTTTTATGTGTTTATGCTATTCCTTTTTCTTAATAATAATCCTTTTTTAAGAGCTTCTTAGTTATTTTAAAATATTCTACATTGCACATTTAGAAACTTCATTTCATTTTTTTTTTAATTTTTAAATTTTGCTTTTTGGAGGGGGGAAGATAGGGCAATTGGGGTTAAGTGACTTGCCCAAGGTCACATGGCTAGTTTTGTGTTGAGTGTCTGAGGCCAGATTTGAACTCAGGTCCTCCTGACTCCAGGGATGGTGCTCTATTCACTGTGAACTTCATTTCATTTCAAACAAGGCAAAATGACCAGATTGTTTGGCATCCTTTATTATATCTTTCCCTATCATAACTTATCTCTGAATTTCATCTCTAGCAAATTTCATCAGTGGTAAATTGATTTTTATTTCAATGAATTGCATTCAATACCCCAAAAGAGATCAAAGAAAAAGATAAACATATATGTACACAAATATTTATAGCAGGTTTTTTTGTGGTGCCAAAAAAGTGGAAATGATAGGCATATTCATTGGGGAATGGCTAAACAAGTTGTAGGATGTAACTATGATGGAATACTATTGTGCTATAAGAAATGACTGGGGGAGTGGGAGGGGAGAATGAAGGTGTTCAGAAAAACATGTGAAGACCTACATAAACTTAGTTAAAGTGAAGTGAGAAGAACCAAAAGATTCTTGTACATAGTAACAGCAATGTTGTAATGATGATCAACTGTGAAAGAATTGGCTACTCTGATCAAAACAAGGATCCAAGACAATTCTGAAGGACTCATGAGGAACAATACTATCCAACTTCAGAGAGAGAACTGATGATCTCTGAGTACAAATTAACTTAAATTTTCTCACTTTTTTTTTGCTTTTTCAATGATACGGCTAATATGGAAACATGTTTTGCATTATTTCACATGCATTATTGATATAATTTTGCTTGCCTTTTCAGGGGGTCTGGGATGGGTGACAGGGGAAGAATTTGGAACTCAAAATTTAAAAAGAAAAGAAAGCTAAAAATAAATAACCATTTTTTTTAAATCAATGAATTGCATTCACATCATCCCAACACTGCACTGACACATAAAGTGTGGCTCATCTTATTGATTTAATAATTCATGAAGAAACAGTGATAATAAGTTTCCTTGCTTGGTGAAATGTCTAATGATTTCCAGAGTGATGCAGGATAATTATTGAAACTTCTGTCGAAATAAATAACATTTCAAATAATGCTTTCTCAAATGGAACACTTTCTCCATGTGCCACAGAGCTGTCAACTAATTTAAAGAAGAGAAAGAGAAAATCTCTTCATGTTTGATAAAGAAGCTTCTTATCTTTGGAATATATTTTCTACTGACTAACAAAATGAGAGCAAAGTCAACTAGCTGCATCAGGAGTTTGGGTCTTTTGTTTGTTTTTATAGACAGTTGCTATATTTAAGTTCCATTTATTTTTATACTTTACCAAAATTCCCCTATAGCAGTGGTTCTCAACCTTCCTAATGCTGCGACCTTTTAATACTCATATGTGGGTGTATCTGCATGCGGGCGGACCTGCCTGGAGACTGATGGAGGAGGGTGTCTCAGTTCCTAAAACCATCAGAAAAATGTGTTTTCTGATGGTCTTAGGCGACACCCATGACTCCTGTGAAAGGGGTCACAACCCAAAAGGGTTGTGACTCACAGGTTGAGAACCGCTGCGCTATAGTAATAATGATGAGGTGCAGGCTCTGGGAGCCCCTTGAGCTCTCCTTAAATCTTCCCAGGGAAGGCATTTGCCTGAGGCTGTGGGCCTTTCACTGTGGCTCTGCCCAAGTCTTTAGCTAGCCCCCTTGTCTGGCAGTTTCCCACCCTTGATCCTCCGGGTCCACCCTTGAACTGGCCTGGCCCACCATTGCCTGTGGTCTCCAGGTAGCCCCCAGCAACTTCCCACCCTTAATCACTCCTAACTGGGGTCTGACCAGACCCTCCCCAAGCTCCTCCTCCAGACCACCCCTAGATTCTTCTGTCTACCTTCCCTCCAAGTGTGTGATAGTGCCACAGGATGCCCCAGCACAGACTTGCTCTGTCCTGCTGGCCCAATGCAGGCATCACAGATACTGAGGCTCCTTAAGAGTCCACCCCATATGGTGAACTTTTGATGAATTTTTGATAAACTTTCCTTTTCTTTGGCTGAGAGAAGACTTGAGTCCAATTCTTTCGGCAGGACCTGGCATGTTGGTGTTTTGGGGCTCCCGAGCACCTCTGACCCTTTTTATGGGAAACCTCTTCAATAATAGCTCGTATTCGTATCATGCTTTTGCAGAACACTTTATATACATTATGTCATTTTGTCCTCTTAACAAACCTAGAAGAAAGGTCCCATTTTACAGACAAGGAAACTGAGGTAGACAGAGGTTAAATAACTTGCCAGCAGCTGGATTTGCTGCTAACAGAAATCAGCAGGTGTTCAAAGACTGATCCTGGTCATTTAACTTAGTTCTCCAACTGCTAAGTGTCAAGCAAAGCCCAATTAGTTAGCACTTAAAATAAGAAACCAGAAACATAAAGGCCGTATCTATATCTGAATGGAGTTGATTTGGACAGAACTAAAATGTCCTGTTCCTTTGCAGCGCTAAGAGGGCTAAGAGTATCGATTTGTCTCTTCCTGGGCCTAGCAAGGGATTGAAAGAAAGGTGTGTTGAATTGGCTGGGCTCATTCTCTCAGGGGCATTTGAATCAACTCTCTTGATAAAGTGCCCATCTCATTTTAGATCGCTGCCTGAGTGGCATAAAGACTATGTGCTCTTGTTCATAACATTTAAAGATACTTGAATACTTCATTGGTGTCATATAGGTGTGGAGGAATGAATTCCGTTTTCTAACTAATGGGTTAGATCCATTGTTATAATTCTTTCAGCTCAGATTCAAGCCATAATTACTGGATTTGACACTACCGGTAAAGAAAAAAGTGCTCTTGCTGGCTCATCCCCTTGAGGGATTCATAGTATTTTCAATAATTCAGTAGTTTCTCAAGGGAACAGAGGCTAACTCCTCAGGCCCTGGGATAAAAACCTTGAGAAAAATCAAAGGACTCTGTTATCTCTAGGAGGGTTAGAGAATTAATTGACTCCACCACAAAAGTAGTTGATATAATTCATTTTCTTTTTTATTGGGATTGATTTTATTATCCCTGGAATGCAAGTCACTCCCAATAATGCCCTTCCCTGCCTTCCTTCAATTCCCAGCTCAACTTCTATCTTTCCTGAGGCTCCTAGATATTAGTGCTTTCCCTCAGTTAATTATCTACAATTTATCCTGTAGATTTAGTTTGTATACAGTTTGGTTGCATATTGTCTCCTCCCTTTAGATGATGAGCTCCTTGAGGGCAGGGATGTCCCCCTTTTACCTTTCTTGGTGTCCTCAGTGCTCAACCCAGTGCCTGATACATGACAGGAGTTTAAAGAAATGCTTGATCACTTACTGATTTGCAATAATAATGGCTGGTATTTATAGAGTGTATTAAGGTTGAAAATGTTTTATGTACATTTGATCCTTTCCACAGCCCTGTAAAGTGGGTACTACAGGAATTATTGTTCTCATTTCCAGATAAAGAATCACAGTCTTATGGGCTAGTATAGGAGCAAAAGTTTAAACCTAGGCCTTTAGTACAACACTCATTTCCACTGTATTATCATGCCCCTCCACAAAACAATAACCACGAGCAGATTTTACAGAGAGCTCCAATACTGACAATGTTTCAAATCTTATTTTTGAGGCAATGAATCTGCCTAATGGAATAGATTTCTGTATTCAGTGATAGCAATACATTAAAACTGAGATCAGTGAGGCTGAACTATTTATCATATTTCCCTGCCAATATTTGAGGAGGTAATTCTCTAGTCCCCTCCTGTCGTGGTGAATGCTTGAATGTTCCTTACTCCAGTACGTGAAGTACATAATTTCATCCCTGTGGGTGCTCATACCATACACAACAGATCACAGAGCCAGGAAGCTGGTGTGGAGGGCACTGAGCCTGGAGTCAGAAAGACTGAAGTTCAAATCTGACCTCAGACACAGTAGGTGCTTAATAAATGTTCATTGAATTGAATTGATGTGACTCTTAAGTCCCTTAGCCTATTTGCCTCAGTTTCCTTAATAATAGCACCTACTGATGAAGTATAGGCTCTCCATGAATCTTTGAGGTACATGCTCTGGGAAACCCCTTGAAGTCTGAATGAACCTTCCCACTTGATGAGGCATTTGCCTAAGGCCCAAATCTCTTTTACTCTTAACCTAGCCTAGCCCTCCATTGTCCAGCTACTTCCCACCCTTGATTCTACCAAAATATCTATACTCAAATCTTAAACTAGCCTAGCCCTCCCTTGTTGGTCATCTCCAGGTAGTCTTCAGCTATTTCCCACCCTTAGTCCCATTTCTGGAGTCTGACCTCAGTCCTGGTCAAGATCCTCCTTATGCTTCTCCTCCAGACCCTCCCCAAAGCCATTCTCTAGGCCACCCCTAGATCCTTCCCACAGTCTTTGTGTATATGAGATCCATCTCATATACACAAAGTACCATGAAGGTACTGAAATTCCATCTAGTGCAGACTCACTCTGTGTCACTGTTCTGAGCCCACTTCTCCAAGACAAGAGTCACAAATAGATTAGGCTCCTTAAGAGTCTACCCATTATGGTGAATCTTTAATACACTTTGTTTTACTTTGAGAGAAGGCTTGAGTCGAATTCATTTGGCAGGACCCAGTGTGTTAGTATTTTGGGGTCTCGAGCACCTCTGAGCCCTGAACCTCAACAGAACTCCCTTCCTATTCTTGGTACCTCTTCACTCTGGGATATCCTTTATTCCACTGGTGAGTTCCTGTTGTGGGTGGGGCTCTATTTTAGGTGTGTCCCCGGGCCAGCCCTGCTTGATTCCCTTCTCAACTGGGCTTCTGACTCCTTGGACTTTGTCATCATGTCCCACCAAATTTTCTTCTTCTGCTCCCACAGTCCCCATTTTTCATCTCCAAATTTATGCATCGCCTCCTGCCCCATTAGAAGGTAAACTCCCTGAGGGAAGGGATTGTTTTTCTTTTTGCTTGGATTTGTATTCCTAGCACTTTGCACAGCCGCCTGGCCCACAAGTAAGTTCATAATAAATGTGTGTTGCTTTTTCTAGCAATGAACCTTTCCCAGGATGTGCCAGAGTCAGCTCTCACTGACTCCAGAGAACAAATTGTTAAATTTTTACTGAGAGCATTTTATACCTCAGAAATCAGTGCTACAAATAAGGGCTTGATTTATTGTTTTTCTGATTGTCTAGACTTAAATAATTATGCAGATGAAATTTAAAGTGTGCTTGTATTCCCCACCTCCCCAGCCTTGTTGTTAAACATTTATCAGCACACCCTTATATTGCTCCATAAACATTAGTTGAGCTCAGCAGGCCTGGAGTAGAAGTTTCAGGGAATAAAATTGTTAAGACTGGAGGCCTGGTGACTTGATGATGGTCACGATGATAAGAAGAAGAAGGAGGAGAAGGAGGAGAAGGAAGAGGAAGAAGAGGAAGGAGAAGAAAAGGAAGAAGAAGAGGAAGAAGGAAGAAGAAGATGAGGAAGAAGAAGAGGAAGAGGAAAAGAAACAGATGATGATGATGATGATGATGATGATGATGATGATGATGATGATAACTGGCATTTATAAAGCTTTAAGGCTTGTAAAGTGCTTTACATCCATTTTCACACTGGAGCTTCCTATCACCCTTGCACTTTCCACACTTAACTAGGCTGCTCTTGGCTCAATACACATATGGTCAGTCTCTGGCCCCATACTTGAAGTCTTTCCAGCTTGTTAGGACCTACCAGAATTTATGCTCTATTGAAAGAGCCTTTAAGAATACAGGGTCACAAAAAAAAAAAAAGAATACAGGGTCGCTTGATTTCCTCAGTAAAACAGGGATAATAGAAATGTTCAGGGGATTAAATATAAGATCATTAAAGGGCCATGTGGTGGCAACCCAGCTGTGACATCTGTCACTCCATTGATTGCCAAGGTCATTTCAGTTGATCTTGCTGGATGAGGCAACACTTCCTTCCCCTTATATTACGTGTGTCCCTGGCAAAACTACCCAAAAGCAATGCTCTCCTTCAGTCAAGGCCAGTCTTGAGGAAGTAATGAGGTCAGAGCAGAAAAAGCACTGGTTCTTGAACTTGGATTGAAAATCCCTCACTGACACTATTTGTGTGACCTTGAATAGGTTACTTAACCTTAATTTTTTCACCTACAAAATAAAGGAGTTAGCTTAGGAGATCAGCTTTGTCTGTGGCCTTTTTTTTTTTTTAAGGCAGAATATAGACATTTTGCCTCTGTTTCCAATACCAATGCAAACTTGCTGCTTCAGCCAACTAGACTTGTATCATATGGATTCACATTCATCATTTCACTGGTACCCATTTGTACATGTTGGTGCTTTTCTCTTGTCTTTAATACTTCTTGTCTCCCCGTGTGTTTTCTTCACCTCCCTCAACTTTGGCTCAAAACTCCAGGAGACCAAGTCCTCTCTGTTATGTAGTGAAAAGAACCCTAGATCAGAAGTTAGATGACCTGGATTCTAGGACCTTTCACTAGTTGAGTGACCCCAGTGAAGTCATAGAACCTCTCTAAGGCCTTGTTTTCCCTTTTTATAGAAATGGAGATAATAGAACTGTTTGAGGGATTCAGATTATGCATGTAAATTGCTTTGCAACTGGAAAGTTCTACATAATATAAATCATTCCTGACTTCCTCTAAATGATCACCCCTAACCATATGTTTCATTTCTAGTATATTAATTCTATATATAATGACTAGCATATAGTAATTAATTATATTAATTAATTGTATAATACAAAAAATATTTCTTGTAATAGGGGCAGTAGAAAAAGTGTTTCAGTTGTAGTCAGGGGACCTAAATCTAACAATTATTAGCTTTGTATAGCTTGGCTTCTACATCTGTAAATTTAAGAAAAGGGAAGGGGGAATGGAGGACAGTACCCCACACCAGTGGTTCTCAACTTTCCTAATGCTGGGACCCTTTAATTGTGTGTGGGTGTATCTGGAAATATGTGTTTTCTGATGGTCTTGGGAGACCCCTGTGACCCCGTGAAAGGGTTGTTCAACCTCCAAAAGGGATCTCGACCCACAGATTGAGAACCGCTGCCCCACACAATTTAACTCAATTCAACAATACTTATTAAATGTCTATGTGCAAGGACCTATACTGGGTTGATTAGAAAGCACTTTGTAAACCTTAATAAATATGAGTTATTGTTATCTTAAGTGCTGTTCCTGTGTATGTTGTCTGTCTTTTCAAATAGATGGCTACTAGGTGGATAGTGGATTGACTTCTAGACTTAGAGTCAGAGAGACCTGGTTTCAAATTCAGCCTCAGATACTTACTAGCTGTGTGACCCTGGGTAAGTCATTTAACTTCTGCTGGCCTCAGCTATAAAATGGGGATAATAATAGCACTTACCTCCCAAGGTTGATGCAAGAATTAAATGAGAGCTTTCCTTCTCTCTTTCTGTCGGCGCTCCCCATGGAAGGGCCACTGTCTCTTCACCAGTGCCATGCCCGCCCTCAGACCCCTCATGAAGCCTAAGATCGTCAAGAAGAGGACCAAGAAGTTCATCCGGCACCAGTCTGACAGATATGTCAAGATCAAGAGGAACTGGAGTAAACCAAGATGCGAAGGCAATTCAAGGACCAGATCTTGATGCCCAATATTGGTTATGGAAGCAATAAGAAGACAAAA
>JAQQSW010007491.1:0-13693 GCA_028646575.1 Pseudocheirus occidentalis | reverse complement strand
CTTCTTCTGGGAGAACAGCTGAGCAAGCAGCCCAGCCCTGGCCAGCACCAATAACCCTGTTCCCTCTCCCACCATTCCCATCTTCACATTCCACATCAGCCCTCCCTCTACCCTCAGTCTCCCCCAGTTCACTGTCCCAGGTTTGGCCATAGCATTTGTGGTTTACTGCTCCATTATACATTAAAGGCTCCTCTCCCAATTGTTGCTGTGTCTGTCTCCTTTGGGGTTTAGTGAAGAAGAGGTTTTAACTCTCGATGAGGGCAATTATTGGAAGGAGTCAGGACTCTCCTGAAAATTCCTGTTTCCAGTATGCTATAGGGAAATGGAGACTGGCTATTTGGGGTTCCAGATTGATGGTACAGCCTCAGTGTGCCTCATGTTCTCCCTCTGAAAGGTGGGAAGGGGAGGAACCCTCTTTCCAAAAAGAACTAAGATTCTAAAACAGCTAAGGAGGAGTGATCAAAGAAACTGAGTCTCCCTCCACCTCATAAAGATATAGTCAAGACTGAGGAGGTGTTTATGAGACAAAGCTGTTATCCTAAGAAGGTGAGGAGGGGTAGAGTTCCAAAAATTATTTAGGATTCAGAATTGACACTTCTAAAATGTTTTTAATCCATTTCTTTTTGTTAACTTTTTGTATGTCAAGGATACGAATGGCAATCTGGTGCTAGGCGCTTACTAAATGTTTATTAATTGATTGGTGAAGCTTATGGACCTCCCCCTCAGAATACTTTTTTTTGCTTTCTGCAGGGGGAGGGCAGGACAATTGAAGTTAAGTACCTTGCCCAAAGTCACACGACTAGTAAGTGTTAAGTGTCTGAGGCCAGGAATACTTTTTTAAGTGCATAAAACGCATGATTACAAAAGAAGCCACTTATATTGAAATAGTTATCAAAATATTTTTAAAAACAAATTCTGAACCCCAGGTTAAGACCCTACCTCTTATAGTTCAACTATTATTTCACAGATAAGGATATTGAGTCCCAGTGAAAGGAAGTTAGCAACAGGTGAAAACTTGAAAGCATATAACTACACCCTCGTGGATTAAATCTCAATTTGGTACCGGTTGCAGTATAAGATCTGTTACAGCCTGGAGGTGCGCAAGGAAAATGACAAGTAGCAAGCGACCGCAGGGGGCAGGGAAGGAATGACGCAGAGCTTAGGACCCAGATTTACTGCTGCCACCGGTTCTCACCCTGGGTCAAGGAGGTTGGGAATGTACCCGGAGCAAGTGCTTGCCAGAGGCCAGGATTTCAGGGTCTGATGGGCATACGTCCAGTGTGTACAGTATAAACGCCCACTGGGAATAGGCGTAAACATTGGGTCTACAAAAGCTACTCAACAGACATCACACACACCCCTCCCCCGGGACGCACGTGTTAGCAACTACACCGCGGGGCGGAGCCCACAATATCCCCACCCCAGGAGCCGAGCGCGAGCCTTACGTCAACGTCAAGGCGTCGCCGCCATTTTGGCCAGCGCCATTCGACTCTGAGTGTGGCAGCCATTTTGTTCGGGTCGCCAGGCGGGAGCTGTTTGCGGCAGCGGACGGGAGGGCGGACTGAAAAAAGAACGAGGACCCAACAGTCAACCCGTCACGCAAGGGAGTAACTACCCTCCGTCTCAGCCCAGCACCTCCACCCGCCCCAGACAACCCCAGCGTGGCCGGTCTCCGGCCCCACAACCGCAACCGCAGTGGCAGCGGCGGCCCCCGGCGGAGCGCTGGCGTCCGTGTCCTTTGGTGCGTGCGCGCGTGCGCGGCCGAGCAGCCCGGGTCTAGGGGTGGGGGAGGAGGTGAAGAAAAAACCTTGGGTGGGGGGCTTGACGAGGAAGAGGTAAGCTGGGGGAAGAGAGGGAACAATTAAAGTGGGAGAGGAAAGCGATCGCGAATTTGGGGGGGCGTCGATCACGTGAATAGGAAGCGCTGCGGGGGCCGAGCGATGGGCGGGGGCGTAGGGAGGAGGCAGGCTCTGGAGACGGGAGAACGACTGAGGGGGCGGGCGAGTAGGGAGGGAGGAGGAGAGAGCTTGAGGGGGACGCAGACCCCCGAGAGGCAGAGGCGAGGAAGGAGCACCCGAGGAATGTAGGGGGTTGTGGTGAGAAGCCCAAGAGAAGGACTCTGGGGGCAGGGAGCGGAGGAAGGACTGAGATGGAGAAGAGAAGAGGTGAAGGGTTTAGGCCTCCAACTTTAAGAGCGAACTCGGGGCGCAGTGGATGGTTTCGTACGCAGTGATGGGCTCACAGATGTTGAATTTGGATAGGTGGTTGGTCTGGGGCTACCAGGGCTCCATGGAGACAAAGGGAGATCTGAAGGGTTCGGAGGAAGACCAGGATGGAAGCTTTAGGATGCAGTTATGTAAAGGGCATCCTGGGAAACCGCTGAGAGGCAAGGCATTTTCCCAGCTATCCTTCCCTCTCCCAGAAAAGTCTGCTCAGTGCCCAGCTTGGTCAT
The DNA here is from genome assembly GCA_028646575.1 of Pseudocheirus occidentalis. NCBI lineage: Eukaryota > Metazoa > Chordata > Mammalia > Diprotodontia > Pseudocheiridae > Pseudocheirus > Pseudocheirus occidentalis. Next base: position 11,241 of record JAQQSW010007491.1, on the reverse strand, counting down.
AAGCAATATCCATCCTGTCTTCAGAACATGAGGCGCCACCACTACTGGATTCTCTTTGAGGATGGGTTGAGGCAGACAGGCCTCACTTGGTAACTTTATGTTGGGAGGACTACTTTATGTTCTGTGGCTTTGCTAGGAGCTCCTGGATTGTGTCATCCACTCCTTTAAAATGAACTCGGATTTTTTAATTTGCAAGATCATAATACCTCTCCTAACTGCTAGTTGTGTCTGTTCCTTATAAGGATGAAACAGTGCCTTGTTTACAGTTTTGCTTAATCTGCCTGTTATCCTTTACAGATTCTCGGGATTTGAAGATGGCTGCACAGTCAGCTCCGAAAGTTGTGCTAAAAAGCACCACCAAGATGTCTCTAAATGAGCGGTGAGGCAGCCAACAGAAACTTCAACTCCTACATAAGAAAACTTTACTTAAATTGGCCCCGGGGTCCAATATACTAAAACCATCTTGGTTTCTGCCCAGTTTTTAAGTTAACGCTAACTTAAATATCAACAGAAGGCTAAAGACCTCTGTTCTTAAGTTGCTGCATATTGTGGTACGCAAAACAAATTGGGCAATGTTTCAAAACCCATTATCAGTAGCTGTTTACTTTAAAGTATTTGAACCGTTAATCTGGTGGGATGTGTTTTAAATTAAAACACTTCACACCCTCCCTTTTTCTTCATGTTTTTTACATTGATATAGGAGATGCTGCAGCACGGTAGCATGTTACCCTGGCTGTAGGAGGTTTGCTGCCCAGTCCAAGGCCGACAGGATTGTGGTCCGGCCTGTAAGAGGCAGGTAGCAGGCCAAAACTCAGCCCGAAGGCTCTTGAATGCTATTCTTGGGCCTTGTAAGAGGCACCCTCTTTGCTTCATCTCTGCTTCTTTCAGTACTGCTTTAGGCTTTGTTTTTACTTCTTTTTCTATTCAGTGTTCTTTCCTGTTCACATTGAGCTTTCATAGATGAGACTCATTGGAGTGTCATCACATTCTTAATCTAAGTTGTTGCACTAATGCATGACTTTTTCCAAGAAAACTCACTTGGGGTAATTAGGATGGATGCCATTTTAAGTCCAGGAAAGTAAAGTTGTTCAAATAAACACCATAAAGATTTTTGTGTTAAAATTGTATATGTGGTTCCTTTAATTAAATGGAAGGTAAATTACAGTATGGGACATAGCAAACTAGTAGGGAGTTGTTTGGTTAAAAAACCGTTAACAGTTGTAAAGCTTAATATTCACCATGATGAGAGGCAAGCATTTTATAGTAGATAGAGAACAGACTTTGGGGTCAGAAAGCTGCAAGTTCAGGTTTTGTGTCATTCTGGCTCTATAACCCTGGGCAAGTAATATGATTTCGGATCCCAGGGCAACTCTCTTAAGATTTTTAAAATTAAGGAAGGAGAAACCTGCCTTGGTAGAGGGAGCTTCCTTACTGATAGCTCTCTATAACAATGGAAGCTTTAAGCCCAGACCAGAAAAAAAGAGGAAAATGTTTAACATTCATGTTGGGTCTACTGGCACATCCGGGTGTGGGTAGATAGAACATCTGAGTCAGGGAAGCCTGGGTTCAAGGAGCCGCTGGCTGTGTGACCTTAAGTCACTTAACCTCCCAGAATTCGCAAACAACTCTGAGAAGTGTTTGTATAGAGAGCCTGACTTAAAGTCGCAGACCTCATTGGAATCCCACCTTAAAAGCTTAGTAATTGTGTGACCTTGAGCAAATCACTAATTATCTAGGCCCCAGTTCTTCTATAAAATGAGACAGTTAGAATAGATTTGTCCTCTGAGATCTCCATGATCCTGAGTTTCAGAGAAAGTGCCATTCTTCACTGGTAAAGGGACTTTCCTCACTTGATTTCCTTTGCTGATCATAGGTACAGGGGCTCTCCCCTAAAAATTTTCACCATATGCCCTAGATTCTGTCTTAGTTCGTGGCATGTGGTGAGATTAGAAAATTACTGTTCTTTACATGTAACTAGATTGACAGAGACAATGGGAAAACTTGATACACTCCTCTGTTGATACAGAGGCATCATTTCCCTGGACTTTAGAGGGTGTGGTAACCGGTCTACAACATTCACCCATAAGGTGTACCTCAGACCAGTTCCCTCTAAAATTACTTACCTGATTTACCCCACCCCAGGGTATTTGTTTTGTTCTCTTCTGATTCTTTGTAACATCTTCTGTTTTCCTGTCATCACCATATCTGCTTATTGCGTGTTTTTCATTCCTTCCACTATTCTAAAAGCAGTAACCTAAGCCCTTGTTATCACTTTTGAATGAATGTACTGCACTTACCTGCATTTCTAAGTTTCTGATTCTTGCACGTTTGTGGAAACAGAGGAGTCCTTGACCCACATCAGCCTTGATCTAAGCGTACCACTTTACATAAAGTTCGTGGGATCTGGAGCTCCTGGTCTAGAGAGCCATGAAAATGCCAATAAATGTTTTGTAATAAAGCTTTTATTTAAACACCCATTTTGTTCGACCTTGAAGCTTTACTAATATGCTGAAGAACAAACAGCCGATGCCAGTGAATATTCGGGCTACGATGCAGCAGCAACAGCAGCTAGCCAGTGCCAGAAACAGAAGACTGGCCCAGCAGATGGAGAATAGACCCTCTGTCCAGGCAGCCTTGAAACTTAAGCAGGTGAGAGAGGTCATAATCCTCCAGAGGCAGCTGGTGATGTCTGTCAGGCAGCCCTACTGATGGCTTTGCAGGATATGGTGGATTATTACAAGTTGGCTCAGGGTAAGAGCTGAGGATTTTCTGGAAGGAAAAAGAAGTTTAGAGCAATTTTTGTTGTTGATAAATACAAATAAGTAACCTGCCTTTCTCTTTGACTTTACTTTCCTGGACTTAAAATGGCATCCATCCTAATTACCCCAAGTGAGTTTCTCTTTGCAGTTTAATGTGGCCTGGATTGTGTTATAGGTACTAGTGTGTCTTTAATTTTCTATATTCTGGGACTTCCTCAAGAAATCTACTAATCAAGTTTCTTGGCATCTCATACCTCTCCTTTATTCTCTCATTGTTATGGGGGTATTGTTAATGACTTAAAGGCTAGGAAAATTGGCTTTTTGTCTTCTCTTCCTCCCATCTAGAAATTCTGGATAGTCTTAATTTATTTGTATTGACAATGCTAAGTAACTGGGGAAACTGATTTTTGAGCTAGTTAAGGAAGTCACTCCCCCAAATAACTGGTATATCTAGAAGAAAACAAGAACGCTGAATATTTGATTAGAGAAGATCATCATTTTCAATCCAAATTTCCAGTAAGGCACAATCCATATTTCCACCTAGGTCTGAAGTAAAACCTGCTCTTTATTCATAGACTGCGTATGCAAGTCCGGAGTGTGGCTGTGGAAGGATATGTCCAAGCTGTGGCTGGCAGTCTGGAGGCCGGTGCCATGCAACTGTAAGAACTTTAAATGGGAGCACTTGCATGGCTGTGCTTAGATCTAGTTAAATATAACACACTCTGAACCACTGGGCTCACTGGCCAAAAATAAACAAAGCTTTCAGCTTCAGCTACCACAGAGTGGCTAAAAATATTTTATCATTTTAAAAAAATTATGGTAGGTACCACTAGCTTCTTCAAAGAGCTCAAAATGACAAGTTCCTGGAGATGAGACTCTAGGTCTTTCTAAAAGAATTGTTATGAGTGAAGTCTATATGGAAAGTTTGCCTTCAGAAACTTAAACAGGGTGTTAATTGATGCGTTGTCACTATAAATATTTATGCACCAGTAGTAATAGGAAAAAAAAACGAGCTTTTGCAGTGAGAAAAATCGGCCCCATGTGACTTGTGGAATGAATTCCTGACATGTGGTGTGTCTTTCTAAAGAAAAGAAACAGGCAGACTATGACAGTCATGACTACTCTTAGGGTGTACAGTGCATCAAAACTTACTTCATTGGTTAGAGAATTTATATTCATTTGATTGTGTCATGCTGGGAACTTTTTAGGACAGACAGCCTGTTAAAATACAGATTGAGAGTCATCGTTGGCATATTTTCTAATGGCTAGGAGCTCAAAGGTGATTACCATTGAAGGTAACTTCAAACAAGTGTTTGTGCATATTAATATTGGCGATTTTACAGAATGAAAAGATGTTTGCCTGGCCTCTGGTTTCGTCAGGGCTATACCTGATTTCATTTGTGAAGGGACATTTCTCTTGAGAAGTGCTGCCTTTTGCATTCCAGTGGTTTCAAACCCCTTGGAAGGAGGGATCTGTGGAATCTTCACACCTACCTAGTACAGAATTGTTCTGAAAAGTAGTAATTGTATTGACTTAAAGATGGAAATATTTAAGGTTCCTTGTACTAAAAAATGATTAATAATGATACCTATTGGGAAAATAGATGTGTGACCATGAATTTATGAAATTTCAAGAGCTTATAACTTGTTTATTCATCAAATCCTAAGGAAGAGACATCTGCAAATGTAACATTGAGAGTGAATCGAAGGACCACATTTCAAGCAGGAAAATCAGATTTAGTTCTTAACTACCCACTACTCAGATAAATTTGTCATTTAAATTTTGACACTAATGAAGATTATAATTCTCAGAGATCAGAATTCCTAGTTTTGGAAGGAAAAATTGTTGCTTTATGTAGTGTTTTGTCAGTAAGGTGCAGTGGAAAATGTGTTGGATTTGAACCCAGATGACCTGCATTCAAAATCTAGTTCTATTTAACTGTAAGACCTGGAGCCAGTCAACTCCTAGGAGTCTCCAGTTTCCTTATCTGTGAAATGAAGGAATTGAACCAGGTTAACCTGGTTCAGAGCTAGTTCCCAGCTCTGAATCTGTGATCCTTTAATTTACTTTAGGATTCCCTTACAGCAGTCACAAAGTTAACTAATCAAAAGTGGAAAAACAGCCAGCAAAATCCAGGCTTTGAAGATAGAAGATGTCTGAAGAGATTTTACTGTGTGGTGACTGAATTCAAAATGTATTTGGGTAGTTTAGTGCTTTCCAAATTTCGGAACCAGACTCAATCTTCTTTAGAGGGTTTTGGGCAAAACTCAAACTTATTTCTCCTCCTGAGGCAAGTACTAGCTTTTTCTGGATGGGGATCTTTAGGGTGTTCACTGCAGGGCTTTCCCTCCATGCAAGGCATCTCACTTGCTTCTCTGTGCACTGTGAATCTCCATCCCCTCTGGACTGTTTCCTGATCTTAACCTCTTGAAAACTTTCCTTTCAGAAGAGCTTAAAACAACGTCTAGGTAAAAGTAACATCCAGGCACGGTTAGGCCGCCCCACTGGCCCCCTGGCCAGGGGAGCAGTTGGAGGACGGGGTTTGCCCCTGGGCCAAAGAGGCTTGCCACGAGGAGGACTTCGTGGAGGACGTGCTACAAGAGCCCTGCTAAGGGGAGGGATGTCTCTTCGAGGTCAGTCCTTAAAATCTATTAGGCCATGCCTCTCTTCCCCAGTCGTTCATGTTACTTAAGGGCATACAGCTCTTAAGTTCAGCTGCAAAGCTTATGTTTTAAGGTTTTTAATTATATGCAGTGTTCTTTTCTTATTATAGAGACTAGTGAAAGGCTTTGATTTGCTTAAGAAGCAATTCATATCTTCCCTGTGCCATTTTAATGTAATTTGCCACCCTACTCATTCAGTAAAAAATAGGTCATATTGACTTAAACCTATGAGGTATAAAAAAGGTCTCTTCAGCCAGAACTCATTAAATAAATCAGCTTCTTCTGTGTGTACTGTACTCTGGTATGCCATGTTGAGAACTTTTAGAAATAGTATTGATGACCATAGAACAGTTTTGTGGTTAATCAGATACTTGCAGATTCTTTGCATAAATTGTCCCTAACAAGATTGTAAGCTCCTTGAGAGTAAGGACAGTCAGCTATTTAATTCACCAGAATGTTAGGGGCACTTAGGAGGAGCTCAATATATACTTGTTGAAATTACCACGTGAAGAGCAGATTTCTAGTTAAGCACTCATCCTCCCAGTGTAGACTTGCCCTGTCCAACCTGGAAAGTGTCCAAATTATTCCCATTTACACCTCACCACCTTTCCCTGGCTGGGATTTAAACTTTTTATTTTGGATTTACCTGCATGTGCATTGTGTCTCCCCTCTCCAAGGTCAAAACCTGCTCCGAGGTGGACGAGGCGTAGCTCCCCGAATGGGATTAAGAAGAGGTGGTGTCCGAGGTCGTGGAGGCCCTGGGAGAGGGGGCCTAGGGCGAGGAGCAATGGGCCGTGGAGGAATCGGTGGTAGAGGTTAGTCAGCTACCATCTTCAGAGAGTGGTTCTCTTTAAAAATCTTAGGCATATTTTATGCAGCTTTGTCATCAGCAGGCTTTAGAAGGAGGAGGGGGAAACTTCTGTTCAAATTCATAAACTGGGAGTTGTGCCACTGTGTAGAGGTTTCTCCTAGGATTTTCCCAAAGGTTGATTAGGCAGGTAAAACCATTTTAAAATATAATTTCCATCAACCTGAATTGCTAGTAGTTTCTTTTCAGGTTCTCTTACAGTTGACCCAGATAAGAAGCACTAAATTCAACCAATATTTATTGAGCTCCTACTATGTGCAGTTCAGGTGTATGCAGGATTGGGCAGGTGGTGGTGATGAACAATATCAAGAACCTTTGGGCCACTAGACAGCAATATCTGGGATTTAACCTTAGTTCTGAAATCACCAAATAGCAAAGACAGATTTGGAATCTGGGAAACCCTGAGACTTAAGTTCTTTATTGGCCAAAGTATTCAGATATGATGGTTTGGCATATGCATGAATGAAGTTGGTATTTTATTGCTGCTTCCTAGCTTTTGCTCAGATTTTGAAATTATTTATTCCACCTTACCTATGTAACCTTTAGTGTTTGCCTAAACCTTTTGACCTAGAGAAAATGTCAGAACTGGTAAGAGCTTTAAACTTTCCAGGCCAACGAGGGGGAAATTCTCAATGTATGAATTACTACTGGCATAACTTAGGCCTCTGGTACCTTAAGGTCACTGTTTAGATCTTCTGTAATTTAAGACCCACGGCTCTTAGAAAATGAAATCTAATACCTTGGGTTAAATGTATTTTCATTGTGTGCTGTCTGGTTTATTGAGTAGATGATAAGCTAAATTTGGATTGCAGGATGAAATTGCATATTGCCAAGCCATTTTAGAACTGATTCCCAAGAGTCTCTGGGGATAAGGCTAAAGTGGCTATTTTATTGAGTGAATTGGAACTTTCTTAGTCAACACTAATAAATGATTAATTGTTTATTGGCATAAGCATCACTAGTCTTTACAGTGGGATGTATTGACAGCTGGGGTTACTTACTGGTTCCTTTCCCATCTCCCCACACAGTTCCTGTGTCAGACTACACACAGGACAGTAGAGAAATGGCTTCTGAGAGCACCAAGCCTCATGGAGGTATTCTATAATATATTGCCAAACTGAAGAATAGTCTGGTTTGGATGTGCAAAAAGAAAAATGAAGTGCCAATTCAGATTGTTTATTCAGAGGTAGCGGTGATGAGTTTGCAAAGCCTCTCAAGGTGAAGAGATTTCATGTCTTTTCAAATCCATTGATTTTTAAAAAAAATTTTTTATTTTAATTGAAGAGTTTTAAGTATCAATCAGGGAAGAGGGGGTAAGGCAATGAAAATGTGAAACTCAGTAAAAAAAAAATTACTTACATATAAGATAATGGATAGAATCATGCTGAAGAAACAATTTTATCCAGTACATGTTATGCTTACTGTTTCAAAAGATTGACTGTGTACTCTTCCTAAGTTGCATACTGCTTAGAGTATTCATTTTGGTCAGAATCCTTTTTTAAAAAAAACTTATGCTCCTTCACTTTCATCTGTTTGAGTCCCCTTATTGGCATGAAGATCACTATACACTACCACACAGTAAGCAGCCTTAAAGCCTCAGCTTAAATGTATAACTCTTTCTTTTACTTTTCCTGGGTCAGGTCGAGGCATGGTAGGCCGAGGACGAGGGGGCTTTGGCGGTCGAGGTAGAGGTCGGGGACGAGGTAGAGGCTCTGCCCGACCTGCACTAACAAAGGAGCAGCTTGACAACCAGTTGGATGCATATATGTCGAAAACAAAAGGACACCTGGACGCTGAGCTTGATGCATACATGGCTCAGACAGACCCTGAAACCAATGATTGAGGCCAGCCTTCCTGTTAGAGACTATTCTTCAACTTCATAACATCTGTACAGACCCTGAGCTAACAAATGAGAAGACCTGACAGATGCTGGAAGGATCCATCATACTAGGTTGTGGACTTTATTCAACCACCAGTTCATACATTTTGTGTGTTCCTTTACTTTTTGATACTGTGTTGGATGAAATGTTTGTGGTTTTGTTTTTTTATATTATTTTTTTTTTTCTGTACTCCTCTCTGAACTTGAATGTGACTGCCTGGTGACTGGAATATGCCTCCCTCACTTCACTCCCATATGCACTGACATGCTAATGTCTCCATTCAGCCTTCAGGCTTTGAACTAAGGTCCTAAAGAATACTATAGCACAAATCTCACATTCAAAGCTCCTCAGTACAGAGGTTTTAAAGAGCTATAAAAGAACTGGTAATTGTTCTATTCTTTAAAAAAAAAACTTTTAAGAAATCTGGGGACAGAAGACATATTCAGACACACGCTGCAGCAAATGAGGAGGAGCTAGTTTGTTACCTCAGAGGCCAGGTAACAATCTTGTGTAAATGACCAATGGTAATCAAATATTTACCATGCAAGTCCATACCTCAAATAGATCAAGGTGTTATCCATAGTCACAAGCCACCTTACTTGATACATAAGCTTTCCCTCTGCACTTTGTATCATGAACAAAATGGGTAATAACATTCAAGCTATTACCCAAAGCAAAGGAGAGAGGCTGTTTGGCAGATTCTTAAGAGAGGGGAAGAGGAGTGAGAGAATTATGGCAGGGTTAACTGCCAGGTGGGTTCTGAGAACACCTTAGAAGTGCTATTAATCTTTATTTGTTAAAAACCAGTTTTCAGTCTAGAACACTTTGGATTTTACCACCCACATTGGCTTTGCTTATCTCTTCTTTCTTTCCCCTTGAAGTTTTAAAGTTCAATCATACCTTTGTCGGCTGTTCCAGTTTCAGTAGAATCTTGTATTTCTGGTTCATTGTAACAAAGAAGAAACCATTCTCAAATCCAAGCAGGCCTTTGACCTTTTCTTGCTGGGTTTGTTTGAAACTTAAGTCATTCCAGCTTGGGATTCTATCTTTATGCTTTTTTTTCCTGGGTAGATGATAAACCTTGAAATGAAAGGGTAGTGACCCTAATAGTTTTCTCCCCCATGTTCACTGTCTCTCACTTTTCCTGCCTTTTCACCACGGGGAGCAATTTTCTCCCTTAAATCACATGTAGCCGCTCTTTGAAAAAACTTGAGCAGAGGTACTCCAATAATGGGATATTCACCATCTAGTTTTTGGAGAGGGCTAGATCATCTGTTTAATGTAAGCAACATTGCACAATTGGTATGAAATTAGGAAGACTGGCTGGGAACATCTTGGTATTCTTCCTAGTTAATCCATATTCTTTACCCTCTAGTCTTTCAAGAGGATGATAAAGGTTCCTGTTAAGACAGAAGCTGTAGACTGCAGCCCGCTTCCTCGTTAATATGTCCACCCCATCAGTAAGCATTCAGGGATCTCTATGGTTTTGTCTTGTCATTGAGAGACCAAGGATGAATTTATTAGTAAGTGACAATGTCAAAGCTTTGTTCAAACGTGCTGGTGAACTCTGCCTTCTGTGAATTCTTTACTTGTCCTATCCTGTTACCCTCTTTAGATAGTTTTACCATACCTTTTGTTTTGGAACCAAACTGGAGAAAGCTGCTCAATGAATTATTCCCACATCCCCTGGGGATTCTCTTTCGCGCGTATTCTTCCAATAAGTACTTGTTCATCAACATTTCACAGGTGATGGCTTCTATCATTTGAGCCACCCATTTGCACATACTAAGGAATGTTTTATCCTGCTCTGCCAGTTCACCTCACTACTAACCTGTGTCCCTCAGAACATGAAGTGGTATAGGAGAAAACGATGTGAATTCTTTCATCGAGGCAAAGTGAAAGTGGTGTAGATGGCTAGGAGGGGAGGAAACTGGTGGGAATTTGTAAATAGCTCTAGTTGAAGGGGTCTTGAGTTTGGGTGGACTAAAAGTAAAGATAAAATCAAGATCCAGGGAACCCATCTGAAGCTTTGGAGGCCTGTGACCTATTTTGGTGCTGATGAGACGAGTGAAGAGCTGGAGGGTGAGGAGGAAGGTAGTGATCAGCCTCAATAATTGTGTTTAGTCTGGCACAACAGCTGCTGCTGGCTCCTATCTTAAGTTCGCTTTCCCATTAACCAAGTATGACAAATGAAAATCCTAAGAGAAGTTCTGGGCAAATAAATTCATTAGGCTACCTAGTGATAAATAGATCCTGGGTCTCTCATTGACAAAAAATAACCATAGATTCCTGAATGTTTAAATACCTTTAGAAAAGGGGGTACCCCTGACAGGTGCTAACACCAAAAAGTGAATAATTACTGAGGGGGTGGACATTAATGAGGAGGTGGGCTAAAAGTCTACATCTTCTGCTGAGAACATGGCTTGATCAGTCACCTCCACCTCCACAATCTGGATAAAGGAATCACCTCTACCTAGGCCACTCTGGTTTTCTCCAGGAGCTGGGTTATCCTAGACTCCAATGGAGGGTTGCAAGGGCATGGGCTTAAATGCTTCAGAGCTAGAATTCACCTAGAATATTTTAATACTATAAACAAAAGCATCCTCTAGGATGTGGGGGGGCACTCTATACTAAGAACAGCTGTTGCTGGAAGTGTGAGTGGGAGCAAGAGTGAGATGAGATTCAAAGTCTTGATGTCAGTGTCTGGTACTGGAGAGGGAGAAGGAAGTAGGAACTAGTGAGGTCCACTAATGGTGAGGCAGCTGCCTCATCCAAACCTTCCCAGCCTCCTTTCCATAGAACCCCAATACCCCATCTTCCTTTGGTATGAGGAGTAAGCAATTTTAAGAATTGGCCTCTCTTCTCAAGGGAAATTGCCCTGATGTTTTAGAACCAAAGGGCAAAATTGAGGTTGAAAATTCACCAATCACCTCTTTTAACCCTTTGCACTCCGAACCATTCTGGACATTGGCTACCAGCTACTCGACGCTACCTTGCAGCGAAAACGTGCGTTTACAGACCCTCGTATTATTTAGTATAATTTTGGAACCAAGTAACGTATTATAATGAT
>JAQQSW010007490.1:0-13693 GCA_028646575.1 Pseudocheirus occidentalis | reverse complement strand
TTTTTTTTCTTTTGTTACCTTTTTTCCCTGGCAAAATAAACTATAAAGGTGAAACTTCTATATGGAAAATCATAAACAATAAACCATTTGGAGAAAAATTAAAAGCCCTCTTCCAAAAATGCCCTACCTTTTTCTTACAAACAAATTTCTGTTTTTCCAGATAAGCCAGGGAAATTTGTTTAACGCCAAGACTCTACAGCCTGCCTCAAGGAAGAGTTCATTTGTCTAAACTCTGCCTCCTGCTTTTGGGGGCCCCTGGCTACTGGCTGTGGATTTGATTGAGTTCCCATAGGAAGACCAAATGCAGTCCCTGGTTTCTTTTCTGCTGTAGTGCAGGATAATTCCATACCCTATTCTAGACATAGTCATGAAGAAGCTTGGTTCTGGGTTCTGGTGATTTCTCCCTAATTGGGGATTTGGCACTGAGAATTACAAACCAATGTGTGTCCTCAAAGATTGATATCTCATGGCTTGGTCTCTTCTCAGAATATTTTTCATTCTTTTCAGATGCTTCCCAGTCTGAATTTAACCCTAACAAATGTATTCTATACATCAGGGCTAACTAAACAATGTGCTTTTAAAAAGAAGACCATCGTTTGAGTTCTAGTATTAAAAGCAGTCATAGTTACTTGCTTCACCCTCCCCTCAAAAGGTGAAATGTCATCGATGTTTCCTTTGTATCAAGCTACATGAGCCCACTCCACTTGAAAACACTCCAGTCCCCAGAAGGTTCCCAAAACATGGTGTGACTCCTTAGGAGGAAGCTGGAACCAAATAATTTTCTCAAATATTTTGGATATTAAAATCTCAAGGGAGAAAAAAGTATAAGTAACCATCCAGAAATTATTAAAATACCTTTGTACTGTATATTTTGCCTATGTTGCTAAAAAAAAAAAGTGAAATAATTCTGATTTCTTTACTTGTTACCTGATGTGCATGCTGGGTTTTCTGTAGAACTTGGAGCTAACAACACCTTTGGGCAAATTGTACCTATGTTACCGGCCCCTCTCAGAAAGTTCAGGGGGGACTGTAGGTACCCTGGTAGACCATGTAATTAGCAACCATGCTTGTTACTGTTTTCTAGACATGCTTTTTTGAAGTTTTGTTGGTTGGTTTTGTTTTGTTTGGAAACTTTGCTTTTCAAGTTATTGAGGAGCAGCTTAGTAATTTAAAAAAAAACCCTTGGGATCTATGTTCAGCTCACGATCGTTTTAAGGCAATTTAGAAAATATAACGGACTGTTTCTTCTTTAAATAAAGTTTTGCTTATTGTCAATTAATTGGTTTTTATCCCAGATTCATTATGCACAATGAAGAACTTTACATTAGACTAATATTTCAGACTTCCTTCTTGCTATCCAGTGGTTTTCTTTGGCCCTTGAGTTTTCTTTGGATATGCCACCGGTTTGAAATAATAATTGGGAAACCTATGATATTTCAGTACAAATGTTCCTTAAAGCTTATTCATATATAGCATTCAGAAAGAACCAGGAGTTTGTGTGTGTTAATTCTGTGGATGCAACTTCTGAGCCTCTGCAGGCTTGAGAGAACAGCGCTTACCCTGAGGTAAGGGCACAATGTCATCCAAGAGGTAGATACTTAGGGAGAAAAAAAAGGAAAAAAGTGTCAGGATGGGGGAAGGTTACAGAGGAAAACCAGGCAGGGTGGGGAAAAGGGGGCAAAAAGAGTGTGGCTCAGATCCAGGGTCCTAGAGGTCAGAAGATCCATGACAGCATGACCCTCTTCTTCAAGCACACACAGACTTTTTGGAATCTCCTCTACATATTTCAGTTGTGCAGGAAAGAATTTTTTCCTATTGTGAGGATGTGTCAGAGGGTAGGGCCATGTGTTGTTATGGTTCCTAAACCTGCCTTTTAAAATGGGCTACCTCAAAGAAGTGATTAGGTTAGGCCAAAGGGGAAATTCTGTCAAGGGACAACTTCTAGCTGATTCCATTGGCAAAATAGGTTTAAAGATATATTTTCCATTGAGTTTAACCTAGCCTGAACTGAATGAAGCTTTATTGTTGAGCCCTAGAGCCTGATACAGCCAAGAGAGTACTGAATTTGAAGTCTGATCATTCACTTTCTGCCTCTGCTGCTTAGACCTATGCAGTCTTGGGCAGCAAATTTAACCTTTATGGGCCTGTTTCTTCATCCCTAAAATGAAAGCTTTGGACAAGATCATCTCCAAGATTCTTTTCAGCTGTAAGACCTGTAATAAAAGGAGCTCCTTAACACATCCAACCATGTTACCACCACTCCCTGTTCAGTCACCTCCAGTGGTTCCCTGTTACCTTTAGATCAAACATTAAATCTTTGGTGATTAAAACCCTTACTAATCTTGCCCCACCTATCTTTCAAGTCTTCTTAGGCCTTCTGTCCCACCTTGTACCCTTCAGTCCAATGCCACTGCCCTCTCCTTGCTTTTCCTATCCCATGATCCTCCATCTCCTATCTCCCAGCACTTTCACTGGCTAGCCCCAATGCATGGAAGACCCTCCCCCCTCATCTCTACCTCCTGGCTTTCCTGGCTTCAAGTCTCAGCTAAAATGCCACTTTTTACAGGCAATCTCTGCCAATTCCTTTTAATCTTAGTGCCTTTCTTCTGCTGATCACTTCCTGTTTATCCCATCTGTAACTTGTTTGTACATAGTTGTCTGCATGTTGTCTTCCCCAGTAGACTGTGAGCTCCTTGAGAGCAGGAACTGTCTTTTGCCTTTCTTTTTATCTCCTCATCTAAGATCCAGATGGTTCTGGAGGAGAAAGTGAGGTTGTTGACCTTACACAGCCCTCCCTCATTCAAATCAAAGTCAACTGCAAGTCATGTCATTTCCCTGATGCCATGGTCCTCTTCAAAAACAAAGGACAAACACAATCTCCCCCTGTGCCTAGCATGTAGCAAGGAATGTTTACTGCCTGTCTGGAGACACAGAGGCCAGGTAAGAGGTTGTTCCAGTAGTCCAAGTAAGAAAGACCTTGGTGGTAGAAGTGGAAAGGAGAGAGAAATGGGAATATATTGATAATATCAACAGAAAGAGGAAAGGGAGGAAGAGGGGCAGGTGTAGGGACTAGAAATTCAACTTTGGGGTGTTGTTGGATTTGAGGTGACAGCTGAACAGGCAGAAGTATCCAGCAAAGATTTGGATATGGACTGGAGTTCATGGCTGGAAATGTAGATTTGATACTCATTTGTGTAGAGGTGTGAGTAAAACCATGACTATAGATAAAGTTGACAAGGAAGAATGTAATGGGGAAAGAGGAGCTGGCTCTTAGGAGCCTGCCTGTTCAACCATTCCCAGCTACCAGCTGATATCCAGTTACCTTCTAAGTAGAGCAGCGGACAGAATAACTAAGACTCCCCATATTTGACTCCAACCAGAAAATTGGGCCTCAAGAAAGTATATTGGGGGCAACTGGGTGGCACAATGGATAGAGCACCGACGCTGGGGTCAGGAGGACTCAAGTTCAAATATCACACACACACACACACAGCTATGTTGACTGGATTAGGGAGAAAGCTTTCTGTTATGAATAGAGCAAACCCTCCTTGACTCAAAATTGACTTGATCCTTAGAAAACTTGGGGACAGAGCTAACTACCAAATTGAAAGAAAGAAGAGGATCAGATAAGAGACAGGCCGTTGCTTGAACAGTATATAAGAATGATAAGGCGTGAAAGAGCTAGATTTGTTCAATTTTTTAGTTTTGTTTGTTCTCTTTTTCAAAGAGAATGATATTTGAACTTGGACAGACAGAACAAAAATGACTCGTTGGAGCTGAAACCAAGATATATAGGAAGGTGCTAAGAGATCACTCAGCTGTTCTTACTTAACTCGGCCTAGATGAAAGAATGAACGGGGAGGACTTCTGAGGTACAGTCAGCAGGCTCTGAAAGGTCATGTAGAGAGAAAGAGAAGTCTCATGACTGGAGATGGGGAAAATGTCTCAAGTGTCCAAGAAAGAAAGAAAATATACTGCAAATTGTAGGCCAATGGGGGCGGCTAGGTGGCGCAGTGAATAGAGCACTGGCCCTGGAGTCAGGAGGACCTGAGCTCAAATCCGGCCTCAGACACTTAACACACACACACACACACACACACACACACACACACACACACACACACACAAAACTAGCCGTGTGACCTTGGGCAAGTCACTTAACCCCAATTGCCTTCCAAAAAAACAAAAAAACAAAACAAACAAAAAAAAATTGTAGGCCAATGAGGTTGACTTCAATTCCTGAAAAAATTCTAAAACATTAATAAACAGATGGTTAGTAAACATCTGGAAAGGAAACAGTGACTGCCAAGAGCCAGCGTGGCTTCATCAACATGTCATGTGAAACTTACCTCAACCTCACAGACCTTTGACAGCATGCTTAGATTGATAGAAGGGTGAGAAGATTCTGTAGAGATAGAATGTACCCAGATTCCAATGAAGTATTTGACGCTCTCTCATCTGGTTCTTGTATAAAAGATGAAGAAATGTGGGCTATGCAACAGTAGTTAAATCAATTAAGAAATGGTTGAATAACCAGACACAAAGAGGAATCAGTTATAGGAGATAGTGGAGTGACTTGGAGATCTGATTTGATCCTATGATGAGCTACAAAATTCCAATCTGTAGCAAAAGTCACCAAAACAGAGCTCCAAGCATGACAGATTTATTAAGGACTCCTTAACATAGTCCCTAGTTAATTGTGTCCAAGACCTTCTTCTCTATCAAGGTCCCCTCTGCTTGAGGAAAAATTGTTTTTATAGCCATTGAGAAAGTACCAAAAGTAGGATAATTCCATGATCAGTCAATTCCAGAAGCAGGGAAATCTTATGGTTGACCAAGGGAAATGTTCATCCATCACCAATGAGGTCATGAGAGCCCATCAACAAGGTTTTGGGCCCACCACAGTTCAGCCCCTTCCACAGGGGCTTTCCAAAGGTCAATGCGTTCAAGCCACTGGGTCTAGATGAATGGCATCTCAAGGCCTTCCACAGGTCATAAGGCCCTGATGTTTGACCAGTAGTATTGTAATAGCCAGGTGAAATAGCGAGTATCAACAAAGTGACCACAGAGTCCAATTAACGGTTTTAAAGAGCTTTAATTTAACCAGCTGGCAACTGTCCCATATGCCAATTAAAGGAACATCGAGGAAACACAGGAGTACAGGGTCTTTTATACCATTTTTGGTTTCTAACAACATAATCAATATCCAACTTGGTATCCAAGTGTAATCTGTAACTACAACTAAATTGGTATCCTGATACAATCTGTAACCAAAACTAATTGGTATCCAGGTATAAGCAGTTACTTTTCTTTTTATTTTTTTTGAGGGCATTGGGGTTAAGTGACTTGCCCAAGGTCACATGGCTAGTTTTTTTTGGAGGGAGGTAGAGTGTCTGAGGCTGGATTTGAACTCAGGTCCTTCTGACTCCAAGGCCAGTGCTCTATTGACTGCGCCACCTAGCTGCCCCAAGCAGTTACTTTTTTATAATTAATTGATTACTAGTTGACATCCAGGTACAGGGATCTATTCTTTATCTTCAGGGAACCGTGAAGTAGGGACCAGGAGAATGTGATAACTTCAATATTGATTAATGAAGAGTTAGGTGCAGAAGCCAGGAAAGTGAATACAGGGTTGGGCATGGGGGTGCAGGCTCTGTCACATAGCCACTTCTAGTGATTGATTTTACTCTGAGTTTACTGAGTTCTGCTTTGGATACGGTTTCAGTTTGGGTACTCATTTCTTATTTCACAAAGTATTTCTTAACTGTTTCCTGGCTAATCTCTTGAGTCCATAGCTTAACTAGTTCCTGCCCACTTCAGTATCCTAGATTTCAAGGACTGTGGTTTTGAAGTAAAGATTCCAAGGGAGTAGGTAGGAGTGATTCACAGGGGTGGAGAGACAAATTAACATTATTTCAAGTGCTATGAGTAGAGAAATGAACCTTATTTCAGTCACTACACTGGGAGTGGGGGCCAGCGGCACATTTATGGCTCTTATTACTGACCCAACAATGCTAATCTAGCTGATAAATCAAATACAATTACTATAATCACCAGTACATAGTAGCTTAATCAGTCTTAACTCTTATCCTAACAGCATTAACTAGCACAACTAATTCTAACTTAATCATATTCTGCTCAATTCACTAACACAATCACTGATAATCCATCAAATCACAATGAACTGAATAAATGCCGATTAAATTGAGTAGGGGTACGAAAATCCTCTTCTCCCTCAGCTCCCTGGTGTTTTTTGGTGGTTTTTTTTTACCAGGGGCTCAGACAAAATCATAGATGGTGAGTTTATTAAATTTGCAAGTGTTACCAAGTTTGGAGTCAGATACTAAACAACCTTGCCAAGTTAGACCACTGGACTGAATCCAATAAGAGAAGATTAAAAAGAGATCATATAAAATCTTACAACTGGGACCAAAAAAATCATCTTCATAAGCACAAAGTGAGGGCGCCATGGGCAGACCACAGGGAGCCTGAATAAGCTCTTGGGATTTTAATGGACTGGTCACTCAATATGAACCACCAGGCTGATACAGGAGCCAAAACCTCTGCTCCATCCCAGACAGCACTAAGAGAGCCTGTAGGGGCAGCAAGGTGGTGCAGTGGATAGAGTACTGACCTATCAAGTCAACTGACCTATCAACTCAAGAGGACCTGAGTTCAAATGTGACCACAGACACTTGTCATCTAGCTGTGTGACCTTGGGCGGGTCACTTAACCTCAATTGCCTCACCTCCCCCTCAAAAAAAAAAAAGGAGCCTATAGACTATTCCTAAGGAGGTGATGGGACTGCGCTTCTCTGCATTAGTGGGATCACATCCAGAGTATTGTTTTCATTTCTAGACATCACATCATAAAAAAAACATTGATTAAATAAGGAGCACCCCGAAAAGGTTGACCAAAATAACCTTAAGAACATGCATGCCATGTAAGGACTCATTGAGAGAACTGGGGTTTTAGCCCAGAGAAGAGAAGGGGCATGGAAGCTATTTTAAAACATTTCAAAAGTTATCATGTGGAAGAAGAAATAGATTTGTTCTTTTTGGTCCCTGAAGGAAGGGCCAGGCCTCATTGTTGGTAGAAGTGAGTTGATGAATTCCTTGTCCGTACCAAGTGTCTGAGGTTGGGTTGACATGGCCAGGATCACACTACTGAGTGTCTGAGGTCAAATTTGAACTCAGGTTCTCCTGCCTCCAGGGCCAGTGCTTTATCTACTGCACCACCTAGCTGCCCCCAGAATCCTCTCTTTCTCCTTATCATCAGAATGGGCTTTCTTTGTATCTTCAAAATATTGTCTTTGAGTTTCCCTTCCCTCTGGAGGCTGACTACCCTTGTGGAGTGTTAGCCCACAGCATCCTTCCTATCCTTTACCTCTGGAAATCTACCTTGCAAAATCTAGACTCTGTCAGATGATACCCAGCTTTATTCTGCTCTATCACCAATTTTTAGGTGGATGATTCACTCCTCCAACGTCACTTCTGTCCCACATTCCTGTTCAGTTTTTCCTTTAATGGGAGAATCAACTACAAAATAACAGTTCTCTGTATTTTTTTTCTTCTACCTTTTGAAGGATGGAATTATAATTAAGTCTAGTTAAAGAATATTTCCCTGCTGGTTTTGGCAGAGAGTTCAGTCAGGTCTGGCTAATTGAACACAACTCTCTCATGCTCCTGCTCAGATGGCCTGTAGATGGCCCCAGAGGACAATGTCACTTTGCTTCACGCGCACCCATCTTTACCCAAATGATCTTTGCCATACTTGCTGCCTCTGAATTCTGAATTTAATATATCTTCTGAGAGCAACAGGGGTTTGGACAAGCCCAGCTCTTCTAAATATGTGCAGTGTTTGACTGACATGATCTTGATGTGGTCTTTAGAGCATGTAAATTGAGTGACTATTGACCTGGAACTAGGTTGGCATTCAAAAGGCACTAATCAATTGGCAGAGCAATGGTGGGTAGTCCTGGACATAGGAAAATTCATCTTCCTGAGTTCAAATCTGACCTATGACCTGGGGGCAAGTCCCTTCACCCTGTCTGCCTCAGTTTCCTCATCTGTAAAATGAGCTGGAGAAGGAAATGGCAAAGCCCTCCAGCATCTCTGCCAAGTGGGGCCATGGAGAGTTGGATGTGACTGAAACAAGTCACAAAAAGAACCCATCAATTTAAGGGAGTCTCTTCCTCTCTGTACTAGTTACAGTGGAGGGAGGATGGCATGCTTTAAATTTCTGGATGGGGAAGGAGCCTTTGGCCCTTAATCTCCCCATCCAGGCCCATGAACATGGGGCCTCTTTCTTTCTCTTAGATCTAGGCGTATCAGACTAGGCTAAGACCTTATGAGTTTCAGAAGACAAAGAGAATCAATCACAAGAGGTCTGGCAGCTGGAGTCCTTGCTAGAGTTTTCATAGTTCGCCAGCACAGTCCTAAGGAGCAAGCGGGACCCAGCCAGCAGCAGACAGACCCAGGAGCCAGGAGGCCAGTTCCTACAAGCAAGAGAGTGGCTCTGTCCATTGGCTTTGCCAGATTTGGAAATGAACTTGGCAAATATTTTATAGCAACTGTCCCAGGGCCTGAGATGGTATAGGGTGATTATATCCCTAATGTTTGCATGAATAATTTGTACTTCTTGCTAAATCTTCTCAGTAAATATCCCTTAGTAAAATCTAATTGATGTCAGTTGGTTGAGTGATATTGAAGTTCCACTCACTGGTGGTTAACATTGGGGAGGACATACTGGAATAGTCTCAAGTCAGTAGCATTGTAGAAGAATCCCATAACACCTCAGGGATGCCCCTAGAACCATGAGGGGAAAACTGTAGCCACCCTTGGTATAAGGGGGACTGATGCATCAGTGCAAGCAGAAGTGAGGATAGGCCTCCCAGACCTCGTGTGAACCACACTAATACCCAACACGTTTCTGTTGTTACAGGTCATAGAGTTGACAAATACCAACCTTCACTATTTGCCTATTTTTCCCTCTCATCCTTACTGGATAATCTGGGATCTGAAGGCTCTTCCTCAGAGGGCAGGCAGCTGCTCAGCCCTCAGAGGGAGGAGCCTGGCCTTTATTTATTGTTGTTCAGTTGTTTTTCAGACACATCAGACTCTTTAATACCCAAGGATTTTCTTGACAAAGATACTAGAGTAGTTTGTCATTGCCTTCTCCAGTTTATTTTACAGATGAGGAAACTGAGGTAAATAGGATGAAGTGACTTGCCCACGGTCACTCAGCTAGTAAGTGACCAAGGCTGGATTTGAACTCTATCCAATGCAGGGCCACCTAGCTGCTATTAGTACTTATTTTTAAGTGTCCCTTAGTCCTTTTCACTTTTCCTCTCTGTATCACCTTTATCCACTCTCCATTTTCCCAGCAGAGCTCACAATTTCTCATCTATAAAATGAAAGAAGTCTGATCCAGCTCGGAAATTCTATGATTCTATGAATTATCAATAACAGAATATTCAAAAAACATTTCTTAAATGCCTTTTAGGTACAATGATGCACATTTAGGTACATTAGAAACATTTGTTAAATGCCCCATTAGGTACAAGGATGTATTGGGTCTAATGATGCATATTTAGGAAATCATATTATGGGTTTAAAGTTCATAATGCATTTTCTTCACAGTGATGATAGGAAGTAGGTATTATAGGAATCATTGTCCCCTTATTGCAAATGAGGAAACTGAGTCTCAGAGGTGAAGTGACTTGCCCAGGATCACACAACTCTCATCAGACCTAGAATTTGAATGTGGCTCTTTCCTGACCACACGTCCAAACCTCTTTCTACCCGCCGTGTGATTTCTGGCTCTGAAGGGTATAAAGAAAAGGTGGCATATAGAGCTTATAATATAGATGGGAAGGTAAGGCACACAACCCCTCCATGCTTCCAAGATCTCTGATTTCTCCTTCCCCTGCTGTATATGGCAATCCTTCTTAACCTACATGGTCTTCAAGAATTGCCATGGCCCAAAGAGTTATGAGCCCAAAGACAGCCTGGTAGTGAGCCTCTCTGAACTCAGCTAGTCTGATCTGGGGCCAACAGGCATACAGTCCATCACCATTTTCATGGTGATCAGGGATATCAACACTTTTATATTTAATGGATCTAAAATTTTGTCTGGATAGACATGTCCCTCACTGACACAGATTGCTACCCTTCTGTGACTTAGTGTTATCAAAGAGTTAGTTATTAATGGCTGAAACATCAATCACCTGTGGCAGACCTGGTAATAAGGTCTCTTTATCTAGATGAAAAAATCATAGATTCATAGATCCGGGGTTAGAAGGGACCAGGATGGCTAGGTGGCACAGTGAATAGAGCACTGACTCTGGAGTCAAGAGGACCTGAGTTCAAATGTGACCTTAGACAAGTTACTTAACCACAATTGCCTTGCTTTTCCCCCTCCAAAAAAAAGGGGGGGGACCTCAAGTCCCAACCACCTCATTTTACAGACATAGAAACTGACATCCATAAAGATAAAGGTCACACAGGTAAAAACATCCAAGACAAGATCTGAATAATTAAGAATATGTAAAACGGTGTATATATAAACCGTGTGCCCTAATGGAGGTCTTTTTCAGACTTTTCTCATTCACCCTCTGTCTTGGTGATATAGCACTATTCTTTATAATTCTTTGCAAAGTTAAGTCCTTCAACTCTTATACTCATTCTTCTGGGGAGGCATATTGGAGGAGCCGAGCAATCTTGAATAACTACTCAAAACCCCAGTCTGGGGCTAGTGATGAAAAAAGAACAATCTCCGAATCTATATATTTGATTCATTGTTGTGAATACACCGCACCTATACCGGGCAACTGTCATAAAAAAGTTACAGTGGAACAATGGAACAATGGAAATTCAGAGCCCAGAGCATTCACATAGTTGTCCCTTCCAAGGGGTTTGAAAGAGAGATGTTGAATAGCAGTTATTTGATGATTTCATAAAAATTCAGTTTTATGTTTTGTTTTGTTTTTTCGATTTGACCCTAAAAAATTAAAGAAGGCATTTTCCCTGCTTGTGAACTGAGGGGCTTCCTATTTGCTAATGACAGTTGAGGCAGAACTGGGGATTTATGGTCAAACTGGAGATAAATTAGCCATGAGCAGAGTTCATACTTTTAAGTTCAGAACCTAATTCATTTTATTTCATTTTGAACAAATCCCAAATGTACAGAGAAACAAGATTCTGGGTTCTTGCTAATTATAATTAAGAAGTTCTCCATAAAGATAAACAGTGCCATCAACCACTCCATCTTTTCTTTACACTAAAGAATTAGGCTCATTTATTAGCGAGCTAGCAGATTACATAGATGACTGACAAAGACAATTCAGCAGACCTGTCTCCATTCTTAGCCCACCAACCCCTCCTATCATAGTTTTGAAGGGACAACTTCCCCCCTTCTCTTCTTAGTACAGAGAAGTCTTTGCCAAACTCGGTCTCTCTCCTCTCCTTGATTCTCCTCTCCTCCCCCCATTTGTCTGTCCGTCTGTCTGTCTGTCTGTCTCCCCCATTTGCAATTCAAAGTATGTCTCTGAGTATTCACATAAACTAAATTACATAATTGTTACATTAGAAACAAAATCGGAAAAGGAGACTTTAAGTCCAATTGTTTGAAAGGTAAATACTACTTATATAGTAAATATAAAACACACAGACACCAAGTACATGTGAATTTCAAAAATCATTCTCAAATATCCACCTAATGATCACAGAGTTCCCAAAGTGGAAGGAGCTGCTTCATAAAGTGGCTAGCTCTTGCATCCTTACAAGTCTCAGATGGAGGCAAGGTTACCATTTGTCAGGGATGTCATAAGGGCCATTCCCAGTGTGGACTAGAGGGCTTCTGAAATCCCTTTTTGCTCTCAAACTCTTTGGACCTTCTACCCAAGTCAATGCTGTGGGGAGCACCAATGGCCTATAGTGCAAGGTAATCAGGAAATGAGTGTAGTACTGATATAAAAAAGAAACAAAGGAAAGGCTATATTTTATTCATAGTTTACAAAAATCTGTATTTTAAATCTGGTTAAATCTGGAAACTGGTTTTAAAAAATACAGAGAATTTATGCCCATATTACTCTATGAAAAAAAGTCTAAGGTTTTTCGTCATGCACACACACAGACATCACACTATAGGATAAAGGTATTTATTTTGACAAGAGAGTATAAAGGTTAACATTATTTGCACAAGGTGGAATCAGCTCCATTTTGAGCATAGACAAGAAACATATGTGTAAGGAAAGCAAGGGGTATCCATAAACACGTCAAACTTACAAAGTTTACTCAAGTTCATTCTCTGAGGACTAAAGCTGCAGGATAGTGTCACCTTATATTTCTTGAAGGTCCAATACTTTTCCTCAAAGCAGTCAGGAAAAGGGTGGGGAGAAGAAGAAAAAGTCCTCCAAATAATTTGCATGATCGATTCATTTAACATTTTCATAGCAAGCAATGAGTCAAATGATTCAAAAGATTGATTCTATGCTCTATCAATTCTACGGAAATGTCAGTGGGGGAAGAAAAACATGGTTATGAAATGTTCTGGACTGATAAACTGTTTTAAAAAAAGTCATAAATGGACTAACCTTCTTCTAGAGATGCAATATTTCGCAAACAAAATCTATTTCTAGGAGTCCACTTCAGGGAATGAAGCTGGAAAGTCCCAAACCCTGCAACCTTTTTGCCTGATCTGCCAGCTTCCAGCAATGTTCAAATGATGAGGGGGCACCCAGTGGCCTTAATTGGCCATTTGAAAGTGTTCAGGCTGATAGCCAAAGAGTCTTTGGGCGTAGTGCTCACTCTCACCCGGCAGCTTGGGTCCGATCAGTGCCTGGTAGCTGTCCTGATGGAAGTGTTCGCAGTGCAGATTAATCCAGTCCCTCTCTGTGCTGTATCTCTCCGCTTCAGCCAAGATCCGGGTCAGAGCCATGATGTAACTGAGGGCCATCTGCAGGGTTTCATACTTGGATAGCTTTTTATCTTGGCCCCACTGGGGGACCACTTTTCTCAGGCGATCGAAAGCTGTGTTGAGCCCTTGCATCCGCCGCCTCTCCCTGGCGTTGGCAGCCAGCCTTCTTCGGGCAGCGTTCTCCATCCTTTCTGAGCCACACTTCCCCGCACACTCGATGCCACCTTTGCACTGGGGCTCAGATTCCAAACTGGAATCCAGGGAATTTGGTTTGCAGGATTTCATACCTCAGGAAGTTTGATTCACAGCACCCCCACCCCCAAAGTTTTGGCAGCAAAGAAGGAATAGGAGGGAAGGGGATGGGCGAGGTATCTTCTCTCAGGACGAAATTGTTTTTACCTGTTCTGAATGCGGCCCCACTTGAGCAATGAAGAAGGGAACTTAGGAGAAAAGCAGTTCATTTGCGGGAGAGGAATTGGCTGTCTTACGGCAAGGGTTCAAGGCTCTGTCCAACTGGAACGCTAGCTTGATGTTTCTTCACTTGTCTAAATTTAAGGGAAATTGAGATGCTGAATAGAGCTCCATTCTCTCAAAGTCAAGTTCAAAACAACAATGGTTTTTTTTCTCCTCCGTAGTACTTTCGGGGCATGAAATAAATTTAGTTTGGTTGATTAGAGGTTCTTTTGGGTCCTCAAGGAAAGCTTCACTTTTCAGTGGGATATATTCTTTCATGAAAAGACATGGAGAGAGAGAGAAAGAGAGAGGGAGGGAGGGA
>JAQQSW010007489.1:0-13693 GCA_028646575.1 Pseudocheirus occidentalis | reverse complement strand
CCCCCCCCCAGTTCTGGCTTGCTTTGAGCGCACCCCAGGACCACCACCCAAGATCATGATCCGGATGCAGGCCCCTCAACCCAAGAGCACTTGGCCCTGATCAATCAATTCAGCTCCACTGTGGGGTCTGCAGGCCAGGGGCTCTGAGGCAGCCCAGTGGGGGCAGCCACCAGTTATAGCAGTTCCTGCCCTTCCCCCACTGCTTCCTTGCCCTGGGTGCAGATTGGCGGAAGTGCTTTTCCTCCCCCAAATTAAGTTTCAAAGTTTCACTTTCACTGACCTTCTGTAATTCTGGCTTGCTAGATATGAAGATCCCTTCAGGTGCAGTGGATCTTCTCTGAAGTAGACTCACGTTGTGGCTTGGGAGGCTCTGCTCCTCCCCACCACCCTGGAGCCTGGCCACATGGCGGCTTCAGGCTGGGCTGGTCTCGGCTCCTGGCCTGCCCACCTGCCGGATGAGCCCCTCCTGTGGAGTTGCCTTTCTCTAATCATTGTTTTTCACACCTTATGGAGTTTGCTGGAGGCTGTAGATCTTCTCTCTTGTAGACTGGCTGTGGCTCGGCTCCTCCTGACTGCGCTGGGGCCTGGCCTCGTTTGGTTTCGGTTTCAGGCTGGGCTGGCCTTGGCTTGCATCCTGCCGTGATGAGCCCCTGCTGCCAAGCTGCCTTCAGTGAGAGATGCATTTTCTATATTTTTGTAGTCTGAGAGTCCTAGACTTTGTCTGGGGTCATATTTTATGGGTATTTTGAGTGGCTGTGTGGGAGCTGCAGATCCTTGCTGCTTCTACACCACCATCTTGGCTCTGCCCCCATGAGACAATATTTGAAAAGTGTTTTGGCGCAGTGCCTGGAACAGAGCAGATACTATATAAATACTGTTCCCTTCCCCCTTCTCCATCTGAAGATCTCCAGTGATGAGAAACTCATCACCTACTGGGGCAACAGATTCCACTTCTGGACAGCTCTAATTGTTAGGGAGTTTCTGCCTGCAAGTCTCCTGTCAATTTCTATCCAGTAATCCTGAGACAAGGAAAGCATTCTCTCCTATGTTCCAGCCTTTCAAATAGTTGAAAACCGTGCCTCCCCCCTTAAACCTTCATGTCTTCAGGCTGAACACCCCTAGCTCCTTCCATCATGAAGCTTTCCAGTCCTTTTAACATCCTCTTCATCCTTCTCCAGAATGGCTCCTGGTGGTCTATGGCCTTCTTAAGATACGGTGCTCTTGTTGGTGAAGTTATGAACTGATCCAACCATTATGGAGAATAATTTGGAACCATGCCCCAAGGGCTATAAAAACTGCATTCTTTTTGACCCAGCAACATCACTACTAGGTGTGTGTCTTCAAAAAGGAGGAAAGGACCTATCTGTACAAAAAAAATTATAACAGCTCTTTCTGTAGTGGCAAAGAATTGGAAACTGAGTAAATGTCCATCAACTGGGGAAGGGCAACAAGGTGCAGTGTATAATTGTAACGGAATATCACTGTGCTACAAGAAATTATGAACAGATGGATTTGGAAAAACCTAGAAAGACTGATATGAAATGATGCAAAGTGAAGTGAGTAGAACCAGTTAAAGCAGTATTGTATGATGATCAAATGTGAACAACTTAGCTTTTCTCAGTAATACAACGATCCAAGACAATTCCAAAGGACTCATGATGAAAAATGCTATTCGTATCCAGAGAAAGAACTGATGCTGTCTGAATGCAGATCAAAACATACTGTTTTTCACTTTCTGTATTTTTTCATTTATTTTTTTCCTTTGGGTCTGTGTCTTTCACAACATGACTAAAATAGAAATATGCTTTCCACAATTGAAAATGTATAACCTATATCAAATCACTTAATGTCTCAGGGAGAGGGGAAGGGAGGGAGGGAGAAAGAAAATTTGGAACTCAAAATTAAAAAAACTGTTAAAAATTGTATTTACATATAACTGGGCAAAAATAAAATACTACTTAAAAAAAAAATGTGGTGCCCACAACTCAACACAATACTCCAAGTGTGGTCCGATGAGGACAAAGTACAGTGGAATGATAATCTCTCTTATTATTCTGGTCACCAGGCTACTATAAACTCAGCCTCCCGAAGACTAAAGCAGCTTGCCACTCCCCGTGACTCATTTGGAGCTGGCATTCTATTAAAGGTCCAAGTCTTTTTTAATTTGCCTACCTATACCTCTACCATTCTGTACTTTTACACTAGATCTTTAAAAATCCAAGTGTAGAATTTGACAGTTAACTGTACTAGATTTCATCTTATTAGATGTAGTCCATTATTCCAACCTGTGAGATTCTTTAGATTCCAATTCTTTTATCCAAAAAATTTGCTTGCTGTCTGCTTTCTTTTCCCAGCTTTATGCTCTAATAAGCAGACTATCTCTGCTTTCATCTGTCATTGATAAAAATGGTAAACAGGTCCATATGCTGTTCCTCTATTCAAGCCTCACTTCAATAGTTATAGGTTCAAAGACTTAAGAGCTAAAAGGTCATCTTGTCTCACACCCTCATTTTAGAGATGAGGACACTGAGGCCCAGAGAGAAAGAAAGATGTGCTTGAGATCTAACAGGTGTTAAGGGACTGAGGTGGAGGTTTAAGCCCAGGTCACTAATTCCAACTCCTGGGCTCTTTCCACTGTTACCATGCTGCTTCCTTGGAAAGCAACAACATTGAGAAGGTCAAGAATTCCAGGATGGCTATAATGGGGTCCTGAGGTATCTGTTGGGGCATAGAAGCATGGTGGCCTTAAGTCATTGTTCACTGAAGTGATTTTCCTTGAGCAAGAATTTTTTTAGGGCAAACCTAACAAAGTATAGATGGGAAAGTCTTGTTTTTTGTTTGAAAGCCACCCACTTGTTCTCCAACCCAGGTATCAGTTGGAAGGTAGGGGAATTGAAGGTGCACAGAATTCCTATGGCTGATGTATACTTAAGTCATCTAGAACTGTCTACAAACTAGATATGAAACTTTCTCAGTCCAGTTAGAAAATACCTCATTGGTGGTTGAGTTGTCAAATTTTCCTATCATGCTGCTCCCCATTTCTACTTCACTTCCCTAGATACCACATCTCCCCAATGAGGGTCAGGTAGAACTGCAGTGGGATGTCTCTAAAGAATATCAAAGACTCAGGTCAACTCTAAGCCAGTTGGAAAGATTTACTATAGTTTTGAGGTTTCGTGCTCTGCTGAGTGGTTAAGTTCCTTAGAGGAATTAGCAACTTCAGGAAGGCAAGACACATAATTTTATAGAGAATATGGTGCTGATTTCACAATCAAAATTTACATAGAATACAAGAATATGATTAATATTAAAAAAGGCAGGAAGAGTGTGTTAAGGGATTAGGTAATGCAGGAAGGGTCCCAGGCTCAGTGGAACTTTGCATGCAGTTACCCATAATGGATACAGAAAAATTTACTTAGGGGGGTATGTATAGGAATGATGTTATAATAAGCCTCTCTACATCATAAGTTCACTCTTGGTCAGTTATTTGCTATTACTGCACAGGCACTATCATAGGGCGGGCCCCTTCTACAGTTTGGTGGTCAAGCATCCTGCTCTACATCCTGGTGGTGCTGTGTTCTGATTGGCTAGTCAATCAGACCACAATAGGTCTTGTCTGGTCAAGATGGATAATGTGGTTGAGGCTGAGTGTATGGACCAACAGTTTCTGTGGGAATAGGTATGGGAGCGGTGGCTAGCCAGAGGTGGTGGCTGGGATCCCATCACATGGACACACCTGCTGTTTCTATGAGAACTATGAGTTCGTGGACACACCTGTTGTTCTAGTGAGCAGTGAGGCGCATTTAGTTAGAATATTGGGGGAGGGAGAGGGGCTAGGTAAGTACAGTGAACCTGCTGTTAAGTGGGCTCTATAATGAAGTTAGAATCCTGGGGCTAGGGGCAGCTCTATTAGGATGCCATCATCCCCATATGCTGTAAGGAAAGCATGCATAGAAGGGTTTTTTCAGCTCTGTTCCTGGGTGCTGCCAAAGCATGCTCATCATGCCAGCTGTGAACACAATTTCCCAGCCTTCTTTCTACTTCCCAAGAGAGAAGAGCAGGGAAAGAAACCATCTTTCTTTAAAAGGGTAAAGAGAATAATTATAATTCCAAGAGAGAAGTCCATGACCCTTTCACCCATGGGATTTATGGAATGTTCCAATGTTAGTCACTAAAAATTAACCCTAGGAAATATGCAGTATTTAATCAGGCCAACAGTCCTACTGTCAAGACTCATGAGGTTCACTGTTAATACCCTTACCTCCAATGGACTTTCCTAAATGAAACAAAATTTGGCTTTGGTATATCTTGCTGCAGTCCCACAAGTTTTTCAGGCCCTAAATTCTTTTCTGATGTAGTCAAGAGTCCAAACTATAAATGAAGCCTTTATGCCTGGGGAGTAAGAAAAGGATGAAGGAAACAGAGGGAAAGAACATATGGTTAAGTTCTTTAAGGCTGAGCCTATATTAAGTCAATAGTTTATTTCTGGACCTCTGAAGCCACCTGCTGCTCACTTTATTGTCTAGACAGCCAATGGCAAGAATGGGAAAAACGTGTGAACGTTACCACTGGATAGGATGAATACGATATCGAGATAACTGGGAAATGGAACTTACAGTCACTAAGTGATGAGTTACTTCCTGCACTGCACACAAAACCAGTTTGTCTCAAACATTTTACCTGCTAATGTAGGCAGGTCCTCTGAATCAGAAGAAAATCACCAGAAAGCCAAAGACTTATATTTGGACGACCTTATTAATTGTTTAATCAAAACATTCTGATTTACTGTACTTATTTTACAGAAACCAGCAGTTTAAACACATTTTCCCACTGTAGATTGATATCTGCCATTTGGTAAAATGAAAGCTAGCTGACTGGCTCCTTGCCCTCCCAAGTAAAGATCACACCTACTTAACTGAAACATTTTCAATATTTTGGGCTTAGACTGCAAGTGAATGGAGGAGGTAGCCAAGGGCACATGGTTTCTCATGGAAAAGTTGAGGGGGAGAGAGGAAGGGGAAGGATTAGAATACCTTGATCTAATTCTCAAAAGAAAATGATTCACATGGTAGAATTAAACACCTTAAAAGAGCAAAGTCTTTATAAAACCTTCATGATCAAATTAGAAAAGGGAAAAAGGTAACTGAAATGTCTACCATCTTGCCTCTAACTTGGAGAACTTCTACATGTGAGCTGCTCCAGTTAAAGCAGCACAGAAAAAACTGATATAAACCTTCCAGCTGATAAGGAAAATTTCATTTGCCAATGTTTCAATCCAAATACCATGTTAAACATGATTCAAGAGGGATGCTAAGGCATTTTCCCCCTATTCCTAACAAGCAGTGACTACCTTGGCTATTAATGAGAAGGAAGGTGAGGCTGAAGCTAAGATATGCTCTGGACAGTCAAAGGAACTTCTCAATGAGACCATCTGATGTTTACTACCTAAAGAGGTTGTTCATCCTACTGGCTCTTAAAACAATGACTGAAATCCAGGTTGACACTGAAAGCATCCTGTTTGTGACCCTTCATTTCCCAGCCCATTGTTGAAGCTATATTAGAGCATTCTGTAATCAGGACCACGAGCTACTAGTGAACAGGAAGAAGTAAGATTCTGTGGAATTCCTGTCAGCAGTAGGAAGCGTGGGTACTTATGGCACTTTAAGTAGATGAATTTCTCTCTAAGAAAGTTTCTTGAAGTATTTTTCAAAAGTGAGCTTTTTCCCCCCAAATTTTGATTCTTCCCTTCTCATCCACAGTGGGAAAGCTGTGGGCAAAGGTTAGCAGTCAACTAGTTGAGTGTTGGGTAACTACTGATTTCTCTGGTGTCTTTCTCCCAAATGAAATCAGTCACATCCCTTGAGTAATCCTCTTCAACAGAACAAATAGAAAGAGATGATTTAAAAGAACAGCACTGCAACATTTCTGTGACTGTGTATTTCAGAGTATATATTAATAAGCACTTCTATTCTTTATTCAACACAGTAAGTATTACTGAGCACTAAATCTGGGAGATACAAAGGAGTCAAAGATCAATCAATTAGTAAAGCGCCTATTAAGTGTTCCTGGCACTGTGTTCTGCCTCAAGAATACAAGAAGAATAAAAAGACAGACCTTGCCCTCAAGGTACTTACAATCTAATAGAGGAGACAATATGCAAACAAATGATGTACAAATTAGCTAAACAGTATAAACAAGAAATAATTAAGGAAGGAAAGGAACTGAACTAGAACTTAAATTTGAAGCTAGTGAAGCCACAAGTCCAAGCAAAGGAGGAGGAGCATTTCAGGTACGGGGACAGCCAGAGAGAATGCTCTAAGTTGAGAGATGGCATGACTTGCTCATGGAACAGCCAAGAAGCTGGTCACTAGACCCAAAAGTACAAGTTGGGGAGTAAGGTTTAAGAAGACTGGAAAACTAGTAAGGGACTAGGTTATGAAGGACCTGGAATGCCAAATAGAACATTTTTTAAATTTGATACTGGAGGCAATAGGGAGCTACGGGAATTTACTGAGTAGGAAAATGACACGATTGGACTTGAGTTTTAGGAAAATCACTTTAGTGGTTAAATGGAAAAAGGCAGATCCATGAGCACCTATTGTAATAATCCACGGGGGAGGTAATGAGGGCCTTTACTAGGGAGTTAGTAGCAATGTCAGGAAAGAAAAGAGACACTGGAGAAGGGAAATCAACAGATCTTGGCATAACTTAGATATGGAAGGTGATGAGATAGTGAAGAGTCCAGGAAGACTCCTTGGCTGTGGACCCGGGGAACTGGAAGGATGGTGTTGCTCTCTACAGTAATAGGAAAGGTGAGGAGCTTTAGGCCAGAGAAAGATAAAGGTGTCTGCTGGACATCCAACATGAGATGTCTGAAAGGCAGGTGGAGATGAAAGATCAGAGGCCAGCAGAGAGGCTGGTACAGAACAAGTTGACTTAAGAATAGTCAGCAAAGAGATGGTAATTAAATCCATGGGAACTAATGAGATCATCAACAGAAGCAGTATAAATGAAGAAGAAAGGAGGGTCAGGGCTGAACCCTGAGGGAAACTTATGGTTAGAGAGAATAAGCTGGAGGAAGACCCAGAGAAGGAGTAATCTGAAAGGTAGGAGAATGGAATGCAGAAAACTTAGAGAAAAGAGAATATCAATGAGGAGAGAGTGATTAACAGTGTCAAAGGTTGCAGAGAGGTCAAGAAGGATGAGGATAGAGAAAAGGCCAAGATAATGTTATTTTTAAAGAGCTTTCCAACTAATTAGATACACATCCAAGTAAGGTATCAATAACACAGCCAAGATTCAATGAAAAAAACAAGAAAACACCATGAACTATCTGGCTGGTGGGGGAAGTAAAGGATCATAATTTCATAGATACAGAGCTGGAAGGGATCTCAGGGTTTATCTAAAACACAGGAAACTGAGGCACAGTCAATTGTGAGTGAAAGAAACTCAGCTGCCTTCTCAGTGGGGTTAGGGTGCAAACTTGGCACTGGGAGGCACTGGGAACAGCTAAATCCATGAAGCACTGGATTTTTGCTTCCAAGGTTTCTTCATTTTAGAGCTATACCGTGTTTTACTCCTAAGGCTCACAACAAAACCAGACATAACCACCTGATCTACCCCGACCTTAGACAGGGAGTTGTTCAAGTGTTATCAAATAAGTATTTAGTTCCCCTCCCCAGCTGACTGTTCTTTATGGCTAAAGGAGACAAAACAAAAACCTGAGTAGTGGCTTAGCACTACTCTAGATGCAAGGAGTAATTAAAAAATAGTATAAGGAACCTGGAGTCAGAAGATCTTAGCTCAAATCTGACATCGCAAGCTATGTGACCCTGAATGCGTCATTTCAATTTCTGTCTCTCTGTTTTCCCATTTGCAAAATAGAGATAATAATTGCACTGACTCCCCAGGATTGTTGAGGGGATCAAATGAGATAATTGTAAAGTACTTTTCAAGTCTCAAAATACTATATAAATGCTAGCCTTTATTATCCAAATAAAGGACTTTATATTTGACCCTGAAGGTATTAGGGAACTAGTGGAAATTAATGATAGAGGGAAGAATGATAGGGTCAGACCTGCCCTTTCAGAAAATTACCCTGGCAGTTGAGTAGAGAACCAGCTGGAATGGGAGGGAGCCTCGAGGTAAAGACACCAATTAGACATGAGAGGTGATGAGGGGCTGCCTGAAGCAGTTGGGGCTCTATGAGAAGACTGAAGTGAATACGTATCAGAGATGCTGAGAAGGTATAAACTGTAAGATGAGGTTATGGACTGGACGCATGGGATGAAGGAGAGTTAACAGTCAAGGCTAAGAACTAGGTTTCAAGATTGCATGACTGGGGAGTCATACTAAAAGTCAATACTAAAAGGGAAATTTGGAAGAGAGGGTTTGGTTAGCAAAGCAATGAGTTTTGATCTGAACATGCTGTATTGGCAATGCCTGTGGAACATCCAGCACAAGATGTACAAAAGGGAGTGTGTGATGTGGAGCTTTAGCTCAGGAGGAGCGACTAGGATTGGAAATACAGATTTGGGAATCATCTGAATACAGATGATCATTTACTCTATTATAACTGATGAGATTGCCAAGTAACATACTATAGAGAAAACACTGTGGTGGCCCTTTCATTAAGTTCGAGGCTAGTGCTGTCAAAATTGCTGCATATTGACTTAGAAAACTATAAATTAACATCATCTATATTCTACTGTATTTTTATTTATTTTGTTAAACATTTCCCAATTGTGTTTTAATCTGTTTCTGGCTCAGCCACAGGAAGCTGGCCCAGAGTTTGACGCCTTGGCTCTGGGAAACTCTTTACGACTCTCAATTACAGAGCAGGCATCAAGCTGCATGAAGTGAGAGATCTGAACTGGGAATGCCTGGTCCACAAATATGTACAAAACATCCTGCCAAGTAACTGTGATAAACACAGAGACTTACAGTTAAGCCATCAAAAAATAATGATAAGGGCATGGCTAGATAGTGCTGTGAATAGAGCACTGGCCCTGGAGTCAGGAGGACAGGAGTTCAAATCTGGCCTCAAGATACTTAATTAACACTTACCAGTTGTGTGACCTTGGGCAAGTCACTTAACCCCAACTGGCCTACCTTCCCCCCTCCAGAAAGCAAAAAAACAAATAAAAATAATGACACAGTTTTTATTTTCTGTAAATCTACTAATAGTGTAATTAGTAAACTTCAGTCTGTTAAAGAAAGGAGGGAAGGAAGAAAGAAAAAGTTGCAAAGGATATAGTCTTCAGATATTAAGAAACCTAAAGACAAGTGAGCAAAGAAGGGTCCATTGCTATTCAGAGTCATAAGGTATGGTTTCACCAAAAATTACAATGACATTTGCAATAGAGGAGTTAATGAAGCAAGATGGTCAATATATATGCATTTATAAAGCTACAAGTTATTAATATTAAGCACTAGGATAATACACTAAAGATTAACTACAGTCCCTGTTATGAACTGGCTATTGTTCTCAAAGAAGACCTTGACATCAGAAAGGTGATGCCAAGACTTGCAAGTAAATTGGATTTAAGTGAGGGAGGCCTGTGCAAAGTCACCAGTCTCACTTTCTCTTCCAGAGTCATCTGGATCCAGTGGCCAGATATAGATCAGGATGACTGGAAATGGCCTCCGATGGAGTAGCAGGCAGCTTGAGAAGAGAAGGGGTTAACAAACATGCAATGAGAACACAGAGTAATATTTTATTAGCTTAGTGGTTTCCATAGACTCACATAGCTGTTCAACTGGGCATTCATGGAATTCCAATTTATTATAGGAAGCTGGGGACTGCTTTAAAGTTAGTGGGTGGGATTCAGACATTCACCTTGGGATAGGAGGAGGGGAAAGGATGTATTCTAAGGGAAGAAAAAGGCCTAAAGAACACTGATTTGGCATCATAGAATCATATTAGATACAAAAGATGAGATAATCATTTTTAAAGTTTCCATATAACATCCCACTCGCTGGGATGCGTTTTAAACAGTTTAACCTGTATAGCCTAAAGTAAAAAGGCATATTAGATCAGTCCATTCATGACTTCTGCTCTTGCTTCTTGCCAGCCACCTTTGACAATCAGGTAACTGCATAACTGTATTTAGGAAGGACTGAAAGAGTTAAGAGAAGTGGGCAAAGCTATCTAAACTGACAGGATGTCTGTTAAAAACCCACTGAAGTCGTGTTATTTCCTGCCTAACACATACGTGGCCCTTGACAAAGCAGCTATCATTTGCAAACACACACGCATGGGTGCATTAACACCTCTACATGCTCAGTAACCGTTGATCATAAAGCCCACTTCCTGCTGTCACATGACCTTGTGTTATTCTCTGACCTATGCTGGAACACACCAATTCCACACACCTCCTGGCAGCAATTGTAGCAGGAAACAAGTCTATGGATACTCTCCCTCTCCAGAAAGAGCTCCTGAGCCAGGTGGATTAGTGGTCTGTTTCCCACTTAACAAATCTACAGGGAAAAAAAATCAAGAAATTTCAGCTTTCACTTCCCAAATGATGAGCACTTCTGTCTGGTATGAACACTTGGATACAAATATCTTTAATACTGCCTCTGGAGAGTTCCATTTACCCCAGGGGCATATTTCCTTCGTGTATATAACTTGAGTTATCTTTCTAGTCTCTGCCACAGAATCCCTGTCTTACAGATGAAGAAACAAAGGAAAAATAGGATCTAATATTGGCAGGACAGCTTATTAACAGTAAGAAGAGAATTCAGGGAACTCTGGACTGCTCATTTCATGCTAGGGCCGCAGAAGCTATTTCAAGAGCACTGGGGTAAAAGAACCCTACAACTGAGGAAGCTCAATCTACCCACAACCAAATGAAACCCCAAACCATTTCCCTGTTGTCCAGATCCCCTTAGTTACCCAAGCCCCCAGAGCAAGGGCTAGAAAGAAGTCTAACTTTTAGAGGTTACAGAAGAAAACTAACAGTCCCACCTCTCTGGAAGACTAAGGAGGGGAACCTACTAGAAATTTCAGATGCTAAGAGAGTTGGCAAACTGCACTGAGGAAGGGAATATAACTAATAATCCCAACAAGCTACCAGCTCCCCAAATGCCTTACCACCTCACACTAGCTGTCTCCCTGATTTCTTCATGGGGGGTAGATAGTGGCTTGGTCAATGTACCAAACCAGAGTCCGAAGAGCCTTTTTCTCCTTTCCAGATATAACATCTGGGTTTGTTTGTTTGTTTTGGTGTTGTGAGAAGCATGCTTGTGTACAATTTGTAAGAGTGTCTGCACAATTATGGAATAGCTGCTAGAGATCATTTAGTCCAATTTAGCGATTCAGTGGATAGCAAATCAATGAGTCTATAGTGGGATATTGTAGTAAAAAAAAGCTAATCGCTAAATAAAAGTTGCACAGTGCTTAGAACAATGGAGGTGCCCTGTTCTAAACATTTCTGGAGAAGGGTGATCAGGGTGGTGAGGAGATTAAAGAACATGCAATAATAAGGATGAACTGAAGGAAACCAAGGATTACACACTCACAGACGGGTAGAAAGGGGTGACCGTAATAATAATAACAACATTTATATAGTGCCTCTGAAGTGTTAGGCACTGTGCTAAACACTAGAATGATCTCATCTGACCCTCACAACAATGCTGGAAGAAAGATGCTTTTATTATACTCATTTTGCAGATGAAGAAACTGCTGAGGCAAACAGACATTAAGTAACTGGCCCAGGGTCCCACAGCTAGGAAGTATCTGAGGCAGAATCTGAACCCAGGTCTTCCTGAAGCCAGGCCCAGCACTCTGTGTACTATAGTATACACAGGGCACTGTGTCAGATGATGGCGAAGCAAAGACAAAAAAGAAACAGTCCCTGTCCTTCAGAATCAGACAGTCTATCAAGGGAAACAACATGATAAATATATATTTAAAATAACAACAACAATAAGTAATGTGGTCTATTTGAACCACTTCGAGTTTGCCTTGGAATAAGGAAGATTTGGGTTCAAGTCCCACTTTGGACACATACTAGCTATGTGACCCTAGGAAACAGCATCTCAAAGTCACAGGCTACTCTCTGAACCTCTGTGTTGGAAAGCAGCTGCTGATGTGCAGTGGGGGGGGGGGGAGAGGGAGGAAGAAGGAGGCATTCAGTAAGTTGGACCTGGAGTCAGGAAGACCTGAGTTCAAATCTCTGCTAGCTGAGTGACCTTGGGGCAAGGCATTCAAGGCATTTAGGCTCTCTGTGCCTCAGTTTCCTCTCATGTGCAATGAAGATAATAGTAGAGCCTACTGTACAAGATCGTTGTGAGGATAAAAAAAATGACAGAGCTAGATAGATGGATCATAGACAAGATTGAAAATGACTCTTAAGGAGATGGTTGTCTCAAATATTTGAAGAACCATCATGTGGAAAAAGAATCAGACTTGTTACGCTTAGTCCCAATTGGGAGTAATATGAGTGATAAGTAAAAGTTATGGAAAGGCAGATTTAAACGCAAATAAAGAAAAACATCTTCACTAGAGTTGTAAAAAATACAATGGGAGGCTTCAGCAAGTGGTAGGCTCCTCCTCTGTGGCGATTTTCAGGCGCAAACTGACTTACAACTTGCTGACAATATTCTAGAAAGGATTCTTGATCAAGCCTAGGGAGGGTAAGACGTCCTTTGAGCTGCCTTCCAGTTCAGATTCTGTGAACATTCTCATTTAGAAATGATAAAAACGGAGAAGAGAAATTAAATGCTTTGCCAACGATCGTGGCTATGCAATGTCAGAGTCATCAGAGTCATGACTAGAAAGAGCCCCAAGGTTCTGATGCCTAGTCCAGCATCCTTTCTATAATGACCACTCCAGTTCTGACAGGGAGCAATGACCGATGGTCATTTGGGGAAGGGAAAGGAGGGGTAAGGTTTGCTTCTGAATTATGTTAAGCAAGACAACTTCTCTGTGACAGATTGTCCTTGTTTACAATATCAAAGGACTGAAGACACATACATATATACATATACACATATTTCTAAGGTTCCTTAGAAAAATCTACAAATCAATGGTGGCACACGTCACCATCAGAGTATACACATCAATATGTCTGCCTATACTCAGGAAGGCGAGCAAACTTTTCAATTGTAACAGCACAATGTCACCACTAGGGAGTAAGCAATGAAGAAGGAACACATTTTCCCTATCAATTTATTTATAAGCTGCCCAGCCCTTCTGAATCATGTAACAGAAGAGAATGGAAAATCACTTATTTTTTAAAATTTATTTATTTATTTTCTTGTTTACATCACTCATTTCCATGAGATTTTGAGTTACAAATTTTCTCCCCATCTTTCCCCTACCCACTACCCCAAAACAGTAATCCCACTGTAAAGCCCCTCCCCTAATCTGCTCTCTCCTATGTCCTCCCCCACTGCCACTCTGACTTTCCAGTAGGACAGGATGGGTCTCCCTATCCCAGGGTCTGTATATATTAATTCCCAGTTGCATGTAGTTAATAATTATATATAGATATATATTTTTAACATTTGACTATAGAACTTTAAATTCTAGATTCTTTCCCTTCTTCCCTCATCACCCACCCCCACTGGAAGGACAAGCAGTTCAATACAGGCTGTACATGTGTAATTGCACAGAACATCTCCACAGTGGAGATGTCGTGAGAGACTGATTATATATCCTTCCTTCTTATCCTGCCCATCCCCCACC
>JAQQSW010007488.1:0-13694 GCA_028646575.1 Pseudocheirus occidentalis | reverse complement strand
ATATGTTAAAATGTTTGCATTACACTGTGAGGAAAATACACCGATTCTCTAAGCCTTTCAGAATTTATAAAGCTCCTCTGACCAAGAAGGGTCAGAAGATTCTGACACAGATTCTGCGGCCTTGGGCTCAGCTCCTGCCCTTCTGCTGACTCCTTTTCATGGATTTATCTGGAGTTTTCTGTTCACTCAACTGCTAGGAGCCTGAAACTCCTCTGACCCAAATTAGCTTTTTATAAAAGATATACAGGTTGTGACTGATTTCAGAAATATGAACACATTTTGAGTGTAATATCATTTCAGCTGATCAAGGACTTTTCCTTACTTAGCATACAGACTATAATTGAATGA
Source organism: Pseudocheirus occidentalis (assembly GCA_028646575.1). Lineage (NCBI taxonomy): Eukaryota > Metazoa > Chordata > Mammalia > Diprotodontia > Pseudocheiridae > Pseudocheirus > Pseudocheirus occidentalis. Next base: position 13,346 of record JAQQSW010007488.1, on the reverse strand, counting down.
TGATCAATTCCTGGTTCTTATTTGGTTAAGCTATCAGAGTGTAGCTTCTTATTACTTATTTTGAATGGTGTGGGGTGATTGGATTGGTTTATTCATCTTATCCCCTCCAACATTCTTATGAATTCATTGGTGGAATTTGAAGTCAAATTAAGGGCTTGAAATTGTTCAATTGATTCTTCCATCTACTTTCCACCCCATTAGTGCTCTCTACATTTTAGAGACATAGGAGTATGACTGATTTGAAGTAAAAAATGTAAAACAAGGCTATGCAACAGCAGAATGAGCTGTATCAGAGCCTAGTGCAAATCACCTCTCTGAAGGTCCTCAAGTAGAGGCAGGATGACTACATCTTGGTAACATTGTAGAGGAAATGCTTAGAAGAGCTGGCCTCTGAAGTACTTTCTAAATGATGTTCTATAGGTTTGTGGTTTTATGTGTGACAGAAAAATGAAGAAGCATGAAGAAAAAGGCCATTAGCTTTCCTCTGTTTTGTTCTACTTTTTAAATCAGGAGGTCTCTACTCACAGATAGTTCATGGAAAGGTATATGAAGAACAAAATAACACATATGCATGTACACACATAGAACACTCCTTTTGAGAACTTCATAAAAATCAGTATTTCCATAAGCTAAAAATGCCCTGTACCTTCATGGCTATGACAATTTAATATATCTCTTGACATATTATTTATAACTAAGTAACTGATCATTCAACTGGTTAGAGTACTATCATATTAATTTATCAAAGACAGCATAGTAGAAGGTAAACACCTATATATAGGTATAAACCTCTTGTGGAGAGAAAATTAAACACAAAGAGATCAAGTGAGTTGTAATGTGGACAGTAGAGAAGCCAAGGTATTGATATACTTTATTGATCTGTAAGTACTTTTCTTCAAATACCTTCAAAGACTCACATATAGAGTCGTGGAGCTGCACACTAGAAACTATGTCTTCCAACTCTAGCTGTAAAATAATTTCTTATATAGCATCTCTAAGAAATACTCATACGTCTTTTTTCCAGAAGATGTTCAATAAGAGAGAACCCACTAAACATCCAATGTTAGTCATTTTACATTTGGCTAGCTCTAATGACTAGGAGATTATTCCTAACATTAAATGTGCTTTCCTGTAGCTTCCAACCATTACTCCCAGATTAACTCTCTGGGTCCAAGCAAAGTAGAACATATTTTTGATCTCTACTAAGTGAGAGACTTCCAAAAAACTGAAGGGAAATATAACTTTTATTAAACACTACATACAAAACCCTATAGTCAGCACTTGGGATAATAATAATAGGCACAGGACCAACTGAAACTTCTAAGAAAGAAAACCCCCTTTCAATATATTTTCTGTAACTTATAATCTTAGTGAGTTGTCTAGATGACTGATTTACTTAAGGTCACACAGCTTATATATATATCTGAGCCAATTCTTGAACTCAAGTTTGCCTGACTTCAGGGCTACCTTTCTCTCTAGCCATTCTATGCCATGTTGCCTCTCATATTCATCTCTGGGAATACATAAATTTCTACATTCAAGTATGAGACATCTAACAGGGAGAAGATATTATAAACATAAGCAATAAATATTATAATATCACAAAGCTGTATAATCTCAGTCAGAAAGTATCTCAGAGGTCACTCCCTCCAATTATGACCTAATGCAACATTACCAAAAAGAGGTCATCCAGTTTCTTCTTGAATATCTTCAGTGTAGAAAGATTTGCTATCATCTGAAGTAACCCATTCTACTTTTAAATCACTCTGTTTTTTAAAATGAGCTTTTGTTATATTTTTACTTCACCATAAGTTTCTCAAATAGTCTTCTCCCTTCTTTTCCCAGAGAGCTATCCTATATAACAAATAACATTTTAACAAAATAAAGTAGGGAAAAATCAGCACAACTGATCAATATATCAAAAAAATCTGAAAACCTGTGCAGTCTGCAACACCTAAGGACTTTTCTGTCTCTGCAAAGATATGGGTTGGGAGCATTTTCTCATATCTCTTCTTTCATTACGTGCTTATTCTTTATAACTTTGTAACATTCACTTCTGATCTTTTCATGGTTGTTCTTTAAATGCATTGCTGTAGTTCTCTGTATCATTTTACTGGCTCTCCATCTCCTTCTACATCAGTTCATGAAAATCTTTCAATACTTCACTAGGTTCAGTACATACATCATTTCTTTTTGTTTGTTTGTTTGCTTTTTCTTGGAGGTGAATTGGGGTTAAGTGACTTGCCCAAGGTCACAAGGCTAGTTTGTGTGTGTGTGTGTGTGTGTGTGTGTGTGTGTGAGTGTGTGAGTGAAGTGTCTGAGGCTGGATTTGAATTCAGGTCCTCCTGACTCCAGGGCCAGTGTTCTACTCACTGTGCCACCTAACTACCCCAACATATATCATTTCTTATAATTTTATTATTACATTCAGGTACACAACTGTTTGGCTATTCCCAAATTAAAGGACATCTACTTTGTATCACAGAAAACAATTATATTAACATTTTAGTGCATAAAGATAGTTTCTTATTAATGGTCTATTTGATGTATAAACCCATTAAAGGAATCTCATTCATAAAGGGTCATTTGAGTACAACAATCAAATCATACCACTCTCGTTCAAACAATGTGATAAAAAGCTAGCTACAGTCTGGTGGTACTTATCCAGAGGAGAACAAATCCCAATCACATGATCCATAAATAAGTCATAAGCTTTAGTTAAGTACAGAAAAATTTTTGGTCAACAGGAATGGCATTGTACACTAAGTGTATTCAGATTCCTAAGGAAACTGAATTATACTTGGTAGATTATCAAATCATCTTGAGAGAGTTCTAGCACTGGAGAGGAAAGAGCACCCTAGCGAACCCTTGGATAGAACTTAACATAATCCCCTCCCTGATCCTCCCAATAGCTCTATGAAGTAAAGGGGAACAGAAGAGTCGGGGAAGGAGAATAAGCATTTAGCTTCTTCTGTGTGCCAAGAACTATACTAAATGCTTTAACAATATCATATTATTTAATCTTCATAACAACTTTGTGATTTAGGTGATGGAATTTCCCCTATCTTATAGTTGAGGAAACTAAGGAAAACAGAGTTAAAATGACTTGTCCATGGTCACACAGCTAGTAAGTATCTGAGAGTGGATTTGAACTCAATGCTCCCTGAATCCAGGAAGATAGGGTATACTCACTAGACCGCCTAGCTGACTCATGCCTGTGAGGTAGATTATATTATCATTCCCATTTTATAGATAAGGATTCTGAGACTGAGAGAGGCTATGACCCACACAACTAGCAAGTGTATGAAATGGTGTCAGTCTCCCTGATTCCAAATCCAGGGCTCTATCCACTTTGTCACCTGGCTACTTTCTAGTTACTGACCTTTAAAAAAATCTGTTATACCAAGTTTCCCTGATTCACCTTACACTTTTTTCTGTTTTTTTTTCTTTCTGACCATTTTTTTAATCTTTCTTCTGTACCCTAGATTTTCATACCCTCAAAAATAAATATTATTTTGACTGGTGAAGTTTTCCCTTTCCCTACCTACTGTTGAACACCTTGGTATAGGTTCCACCATCCTCTCAGTCAATAATGCTCAAAGTCCTGTGATATACCAATACATACATAGGGATATATTATATATACACATTCATATTTATATTTAACTTTTCCTTCTGCCTTACTCTCTAAATCCAATAATTTGCCAGGCTCTATCAATTTCAGCTCTTATATTCCTTCTTTTTTTTTTTAATTCCCTTTGCCACATACTTAATTCAGGACCTTATTTCATCTCACCTAGACTACCAAAAATAGCCTCCTACCTGGTTTCTCTGCCTAAAGCCTTTGCTCTCTATAAGCCATCTTTCACATTGCTCTCAGATTAATTGTCCTGAGGCACACATATGAATATCTTACACCCATACTAAGAAAACGTTTTTGGTTCTACACTGCTTGTCAAAGAAAGTACAGGATTTTAATTCTGAAATGCAGGACTCTCAATATCTTGGATCTAACCTAACATTTTAAATTTGAAACATACCATTACTAGCAACATTCTGGCAAAACTGAACTTATTATCATTCATTTATCTTATGTGTACCATTCTGTATGCTGCCGACCCACCAAAATAGTCTTTATCCTAAAATTGTATCCTAAAATCCTACCCTACCTTTTTTAAGACCCAGATTGTGTTCACCTCAACTACAAAGCTTTACCCAATCTTTTCAAGTTGTAAGTAAAATCTTTTAAAATATCTTGTAACGTTTGATGTGATCCCCATCTGATGTACCTAGCATAAATAATACTTTTAACTATTTATTTTATTTTTTCCCTTAGATTGTCAGCTCCTTCATAGCCAAAATGTATATGTCATTCTAGCAACACCTGGGTCTCTCCTGGTTTCTTCGGCCTAAAGAATATTGTTTAAAAATATTGAATTAAGTCTTTCATTCTTTTCAATTAATTGATCTTAATCCCAGTTAAAAAGGCACCGTGTTTCCTAGCTGAGATACAATATGGTATAGTCCAAAGAATTAGGGACTTGGAGCCAGAAAAGATGTGCCAACACCTGGTAGTTGCATGACCAGGAAATATCGCTTAGCTTTGCTGATCCTACTTTCCTTGTCTGTAAAATGGGGGGAAATAGTACCTTATTGTTATTTCACAAAGATGATTAAGTGAGCTATAAAGTACATGCAGTGCTTCTAAAGCTTTAAAGTGATATATAAATATTAGCTGTTAACTTTAGAACATAGACATGCATATCATGACCATAATGATAGAGATCTATTTAACTTGTTCTACAAAGATCATAGGGACATACATTTGGAGGAATCATTAATTAAGAGTTGGAAAGGATTGAAAAGGTCATTGAAGTGAGAATCATAGAAGTTAAGTATCATACACAGTGTCACACATAGTAAAGAGCAGATCAAGGATTGCAACCCCTGTCTTCTCACTCTAAATTCATTCTCTTTCCACAACAGTAAATGGCTACCCAATTCAAAAGCCTTTTGTTATGATGAAATTAATGAATGATGCAAAGGTAGAAATTCATTCTGCTTAGGAAATAGTATAAGCCAATATTTGTTGTTATTGTTATTCTGCTTAAAATATGTTTTATAGATATCATTCTTCATCACTCATCCCAGTTTCATGACAATTGAATAGAAATGTTCTTTAAGCCTTGTAGGCAGTACATAGAATTGTTTCCTGAATTATTTTTCAATTAGTTCAACAAGCCCAGATAAAGACTTTTTTTTATCAAAGAAATAACAATGATTTCATCAAAATGGCAATTATTATAGAGTACTGATACTTTTAACAGATAGATAATATATTCACAGGTGGCATGGTAAAAAACTAAAGCTAATGAACTGATTATATAGATTCTAAATGAAGTAAAATTTTGGAATAGAATATACTTATAGAATAACAGAATTTTAGAGTTGGAATGAATACGGGAGAATTATCATTTAGTTCAATCTCTCATCTAGTGTAGGAATCCCTACTCAAACACTACACATAGATGTACTTGCACACACATGCATATGCACATATAAGTAGTATCATTATCAAAATGTCAAAAAATCACTAACTTTAGACTCAGTATTCTGGTGTGGAAGGGAATATATATGTAAAGTTTATATGTATTGTGTATGTGTGTATGCACATTTGTGTATGTATATAAAAATGCATATTTGTGTGTACATAGAATATTGAAGGCAATACAGTTTAGGGTGCTCAGGGCTTTGATTTTCATGACAACTACATTTCTCAGCTTCTCTAAAAACATTAAGAGAAAATGTGTTTTCTTTTATTAATTTCTCATTTTTCAAATGCAATTACTTTTTTTTTTTAACAATTTGGCATATAGCTATTGTAATTACACAAAGGTTCATTTTAATCATCTTGATCCTTCTTATTTCATCTATTTTAATCCTGGTTTGAATTAAGTCATGTTACAACTGTATGCAGATGACTAATTCAGAAATTATTTCTACTTCAGTTATTAGGGCTTCCTTGTCCATTACTGATAGTCTATGTAATTTTCAATAATTGTGCTAAGTGTCCACTAGTTTCTTTTTCCCCAGCTCTCTTATAGAATGGTAGCTCTTCAAGAGCAACATCTGTTTCATTTTTGTCTTGGTATCCCAAGGTCCTAGCCATTGCTCATCACATAACAAATTCTTGTTGATTGATTAATGAAAATATTTGTTTTATAAAACTGTAAGGTTTACTACCACCAGTTCTGTAAGCATTTGTCCTCTTTGATTTTCTAATCTCAAATTTATATTTTCTTAACTTGTGCACTTTTTATTTGTGTATTCACTTACCTTTCTATTGTCCTCCCCTGTGCCAATCTGTGCGTTGGATTTACTGAATTTAAAGTTATATTTAAGTAAGAGGGTAAAAATTCAACTTGCTCTTCAATGGATAAGGTTCTTCAAATGGTCAAATGAATACTGTTAAAGTAGAAACACAAATTCACAATTACAGATTTCCTAAACACAGTGATTATTAGCACCCTCTGGCCCCTTTTCACATCACTCTTTTACTTTCACTATTACAAAGCAAATAGGCCAGTATATATTTTTTCTAATGTTTCAAGTGTTGAAATGACCAAAAATTCCATTACATACTTACTACCCACTAAAGTTGATGAGCCTTTCTAAACTCATTGTGGCTAGTTTTCAGTGAAGATGCATAGAACCCATCACTGGATATATAGCCTGACTAGCTTAGTAGAACTTGCTAATATCTGTACGGTTTGGAATAGCCTTGCAGAATTCATGTTTAAATTCAAGATATGGAGAGTACACATAGGAACACATTTGAACACATCTACAAACATGCATGTATGCATACACACATATGCATATATACATACTTCATAGGAGATCATACACACATATTCATCAACCCTATACACAGAGATAAATATTCACATATTTTACTCTTTTTTTCTGAAGAAACCAACAAGATATTATCTATATTTTCTTATTTTGCTTGTCCTCCAAGATATAGGATTTTATGAACAATCTCATTTACAAGAAACTAGACTTTGGCATTTTAATGCTGAGCTTACTACACAAATAACTCAGTTTCTTAGAACAATTGCACATGGCTCTTCAACTGAAAATAGCTATTAAAACAAGAAAATTATCAAGTGACCCATAACTACAGTAATAAAGCAAAAGGAAGGGCAAATTATATAGAGAAAAACATTTACTGAAACAGTGTCTCGGGTATCAAGATTGTTTATTAATCTGGAATTTGTGGGTGTAGTTACATATATTCTTGATATTAAAGAAAATTGTGCAATTGCTATTGGAAAATACAAACCCTAAACTTTATTGTACATATAAAGGATTTTTCTTTCCTTATATTACACAGAATTTGGCACAGTCAAACCACTTTTTCTTTGTCTACCATCAATAAGTCTAGAGAAAAAAGGAAAGTAATTACTTATAAATATAGCTTTTGTGTCTTAATCAGTTGACTGCATTGTATATAATCTGCCTTACATTTAAATAAGGTATCACCATTATTTATCAAAAAATCAAAATGAAAACCTGCAACGGCTAATATATTACTGGGCACACTTGAAAGTTTAACTCTTCTTAGATGTTGTTTCAACTGACTGATCCTTAACCACACAACTGATAATCACAATACAGCTGTCTGTTATGTGTCAGTTACTGTGCTAAGTGAAAGGGTTACAATTAAGAAAGAAAGTCCCTGCCTATAAGGAGCTTACAATGTAATGAGGAAAGAAACACACACACACACTCACACACATGCACACACGCACACATGCACACATGAAGCCCAGGCACATAATGATGGTAGGTTGGAACCAAGATGAGCAACTGTTGGGAAATGAAGAGTTGCAGAAGAATTCTCAGCCTTCTTGGAAAAAAAAGAAAGCTTTGAGAGAAGTTGTTGGTGCCTCCCTTAAGCCCTTCAATAAGAGAAGCAGAGACAACTGAGAGTGCTGATTAGATGTGAATACCAAAGCTGAAACAATCTCCAAGATGATGAGTTTCCTGCTGATGAGTTTCTCTTTGGTGGGTTATGGTGGGGGTGACGATAGAGTCAAAACCAAGTAGAGCAGCTTATGGGAAATAAAGATATGTCACTCTACTGGCCAAAACCATTTAATGGTTCCTAATTTTCAACCAAATGCATGCTTCTGTCAAGTAAGGCCCTCTGTGATAAATCGCTGTCTTACCTTTTCAAGTTTTATTCAATGTACTTTCTAACACTTACTCTATGTTCCAGCTAAAATGAACTATTTGTCTATTTCTTTTGATTCTACTCACTTATGCATCTTTATCCCTATTCTTAAAAGGCAGTCTTCTTGAATTTTCCTCTTTCCCCCATGAAAATTCTATACATAATTTAATGTCAATCCTAAATACTGCCTTCTTTGTGAATTTTTCCTGATCCTCTCAGAAGTAATCTTTCCTTCCTCAGTTTTCACATAACATCCACTTTGCACCCCCGTTAGATATGTATTATGTTCTATTATATATCAGAATCATGTGCATATTCATTGATCCTTCAGTGCTACTAGATTTTAAGTTCTTTGAGGGCAAGAGTTCCCAATAGAATTTAATTCTGTTCTACATTGATTACTTTGTAACATTTTTCAAATGAACAAATGATTTGTCATGACAGTATTGTGAAAGGTCATGATGGCAAATTTTAACCAACTATTGGTTTTCTTTTTTTGGTCATTCTAAGATTTTCATAAATATGAACGTATTGATATTTTAACATGTGCTCTATTTTGTATGAATATGTTTAACATAATTTTAAAATTAGCCATGTAATACTTAACTTTGGTAAAAGAAAGAACCTGAAAGAGCTAATTTAAACTAAATCAGACATGTCATCACAGCTGGTATCTAGTCCAAGAACCAAAAGAAATATGAAGAAATACCCTTGAGTCCAAACTTTGAAGACATATGAATGTACAAGTATAGTTGCTTAGTGGCCAATTCAAGAGTTTCCAAAAGATTAAAGAAAGAAGATTCTTCCCTAAGTCTATGTCTTTGCAATCCCAGCAAGGATTTGCAAGGAATAATTGGCAGTTTCACAAAAATAACCCTCACACGAACACAAATGGAAGCACAAAAAATACTTTGGTTATTTGAAAGGAATACCAGGATATAGAAGAAAAGGGCTACATTGCTCTTCATTGACACTTTCCTAATATTAACATTGTTGTCACCATTGTTATCATCAAAACTGACATTCATATATCCCATTAAGAGTTAGAGCCCTTTATTTAGGTAGACCAGGAAAATAATACTACCTATATTTTATAGAAGAGGAATCTGAGCCTCAAAGAGGTTAAGTAATTGTCGAAGGGGACATAAATAAGCATTGAAACAGAGGTCAAGTCCAGGGCTGTTTTTAATGCATTATAATACCTTATTATTAGGAGTCTATGGTAAGCAACTATATTTCTCAATAAAAGAGAATAAAGATTGAAATATTCACAAATAAATTCTAAAGACTGAAAAATATTTTTAAAAGGAAAAGAAATAACATTACTGAAATGATGGTAAAAATTGTGTTTCTAAAGCAGTAAAAAGAAAAATCCTAATCAATGTAATAGGGCAAATTAAACAGAAAATTTTTAGAAAGGAATGCCCCCACCCCTTTTTCTCCCAATGGGAAATAGACCTTTTGGGGAAACTTTCTACAGTTTAGATGAGGTATCACTGTAGTTTCAAGGTCATGTGGCCTTCAAAACAGGTCAACTACATTCACAGTATCCTAAGTCAATAACTTTGTACACTGATCTTGCATTTGATTTCAAGTGTTTGGTTTGATAGAAGTGGCAGCTAAAGCTCCAGGAAAACCTGAAGGCTGAACCTGAAGTGCCTTTCAAACTCTGACAGTCTGTATGATAGGCAGAGTCATAATCCTCATCATAATCTGCTGTGTGCTCCAATGTATCCAGAACCAGCTCAGTAGTTCCTTTATTGCCTGCCTGATGCATTTCCTTTATGGAAGACGTTTGTTCTGGTTGCTAGAGGGCTGAGATCAGGTGGATTATGAGCTGGTACAAACATGTTTGATTCATCCTCATTTAAAGCTCCTTCCTGGGATGGTACTGTCACGTGTGAGTTACCTACTTCACTGTTCCTCATTTTTCACTCCATATTAGGAATTTTAGAAAGTACCCTAATTTTACTGGTCTTAAGGAAAACAGGGAGGAGTCTCTCATTAGTATCAAATTAGTTTTTTATCATTTGAGATATGTGTGTATAATTAATATAAATACATATGTATATAATAAATATAAACATATACATATATATATACATATACTCATAAAAATATAAATTTGAACCATTCAGGGCTTTTTGTGTCCCTCTCCCAATTTCCCTATATCCTGCTGTAATGCTAATGGAAGTTGAAGATCTTCCCTGCCCATTAATAGGCCTCACATGCAGCCCAACAAAAGAAGCTTGATTAGGGGAGGCCTATTTTCAGGAAGACCTACATATTTTGTTACTTTGTAATTAGGAAGTGGGTCATGAGTTGTAATGCCCTCTGACCCTGAAGAAGTAGATAGATAGATAGATAGATAGATAGATAGATAGATAGATAGATAGATAGATAAATGATAGATAGACTCCGAGATTAGTATTTTGCTTTTGAGCTTTCTCATGGAAAGAGTATTCAAATGATATAGCCAGATGTAGCCATTAAGAAGCCTCCCAGCTTTGAAAATTCAGATATTGCTTCTTCTGTCTTTGGTAACTATGTATGTACATAATAGTCAGACAACTGGATCTGTTTGTTGATCTGTGGTGTATATATTATTTGGTCAGATGGTTAGAAACCCTGTCTGCTGGTTTTTATGCTATCATTTCTGATGGTAATTTCACTTTGTAATTTCTATTTGTATTTTCTCTGGAGTTCAAGGTGCTGACTTTTTTCCTTGAAGTAAGTAAACACAGACATACAGACACACACACATACACACTCATATGTTTTATTAAAGTAAGATTGTTGACCCCTTTATAGTTGCTTTCCTTTAGAAAAACAAATCAAAGAACCTGTGCTAGCAGCCATCCTGGATATGGTGCTTATTGCTAGAGCTGCCCACTGTGGGAACAGCACTGACACAGAGAGATTGTCCCTGCTATAAACTGTTTTCCTCAATTTATGAGCAGCAATAAAGATTATTAAGTTTAAAGAAAAAATAATAGTATGAAAATATTTCTCAGAATAATATCTGAATCATTCTTAATTTGAAAAAAGAAACAATAGAAAACTAATTAAAGCATATTATGTATTTTAACAAGACAGAAAATAATTAAATAAAAGCTTCCTAGAGATGGAAGATAATTTCATCCAGATTCTTCAATTTACAAGTGAGGCATCTATGGCTCAGCAAAGGTAAAAGACTTGCCCAACATTGTTATTGAGTTGCTTCAGTAGTGTCCAACTCTTTATGACTACATTTGGGGCTCTCTTGGCAAAGATACTGGAATGGGTTACCATTTCCTTCCCCAGATGATTTTATATATGAGAAAGTGAGGTAAATTGGATTAGGTGACTTGGACAGAATCACATGGCTAGTAAGGGCCTTGAAGTCAGATCCCAACTCAAGTCTCCTGATTCTAGGTCCAACACTCTATCTACAATATCACTTAGCTGCCCCAATATCACATAGTTATTTACTGTTAAGAGGAAAAAAGCACATCTCATTCTTCAAATCCCTAGTCTAGACGTATTTTAAGCAGCTTGATGGTATAGTCCTCTTCTTACCCCATCCCCTGTACCCCCCAATTAGGAGGACCTGAGTTTAAATCTGGCTTCAGGCACTTAGCAGAGGTATGATATTAGACTAGTCACTTAACCCTATTTGCCACACTTTCCTCATCTGTAAAATTAGCTGGAGAAGGAAATGGCAAACCACTGCAGTATCTCTGCTAAGAAAACCCCAATTAGGGTCATGAAGAGTCACTAAAGACTAAAACAATGAAAAACAACAACAACAACAACAACAACAACCAGGCCCCTTATAATTTATATTAACCTTATATTTGGAATCTTATATTCTTACAAATGTTTATTAATCACTGAATATAGTATATACATAAATCTATGTTAGGTAGGGGCTCCAGAGCACCAAGAAACATTTAACACAATTGCTTTCTAAAGAGAAGTAAAGCATTCCAAAATCTCTTGTTAAAAGATTCCTAATTTTTATTTGTTTGCTTATTTATTATTTAGTTATTTATTCATTCATTCATTCATCTGTTGACAGCCTCAATTTCAAGTGTAGGCTTAATGTTTACCATCCCAATGCAAAACAAAAAAATGACCCCCCCCAAGAAACAAACAAACAAAAAAAACAATAGAACTATTATTTGAAGAGATTACCCATAAAATGTAGAGGGTCATGGTTAAGGGTGCTTGAGACCTCAAAATACCAACACCCCAAATCCTGCCAAATGAATTCAACTCAAGTCTTCTCTCAGCAGTTTATGAAAAGTTTGCCTATATTGGACACAAAGCAAGTATGTGCTAGAAAATTCTATGGCACTCTCACACACATGGCAGCAAGATGGGGTCTTATATTCCAAAAAGTTGTGGGAGGCATCTACGGTGGTCTAGGGGAGGAGTTTGGTGAGGGTCTTCAGGAGGAATTAATGAGGTCAGGTAACAGTTGATTTGGGTATATATATTTTGATAGGCTCAAGGGTGGGAAGTAGATGGACAATGGAGGGCCAAGCTAGTAACAAAGTTTTGTGCAGAGCCACAGTGAAAGGCTTATGGCCTCATGGAAATGCCTCATGAAGTGGGAGGATTCAATCAGACTTCAAGGGAAAACCTGCACCTCATCACTATCTACCAATACATCTTGAAAAGATGTGGCAATGATGAACTCTATGGCTAGATTGAGAAGAGGTCAAATCATTCAGAAGGAACAAAGAATGTCATCTTCACAATTCTGAACTATACTTTATCTTAAAAATGTTGTAGCACTCCTAATGAGTGCTAATCTCCTAATTAGTGCTAAACTCCTAATCCTTTGTGTACCATCTTCTATCATGAGAATATAAGTTTCTTGAATACAAAGATTGTCTTTCTTTGCTTCTATTTGTATTCCCAGATCTTAATACAATGCCATACACACAGTAGGCACTTTAGAAATGTTCTATCATCTACCTGCTTATCTATCTACCTATCTATCCAACCTTTCTCTCTTTCTCTCCCTTTCTCCCTCCCCCCCTCTCTCTCTCTCTCTCTTTCTTTCTCCTTTCACACAGAGCCAAGACGATTTGCCATATAATTTATTCCCCACTGCTAC